>JAXGGA010015505.1:0-28998 GCA_038373865.1 Uloborus plumipes
CTTCAGAGAAAAATATAATCATTCTAATTAAGTATAAGTGATTCTATATTTTTATTACCATAATAGCATTATTAGCTTCCTGTGCTGACAGTTCTCTCACAACTTTCATGTTGTGTGCTGGGTTTTTGCACTGAGGAAGGGGCTCCATTGTGGCCATGAAATATCTACTTTCTGTACTTTTTACTAAATTTGTGCAGTATTTACATTGATTTTTAACGTCAACCAACCATAGAGTTGCTATAAACACTAGAGCGTGTACTCCTTCAACCGCGAAGCCGAAACTGGCAGCGAACATTATGTCAAAGTAGGGATCAAATAAAAGAGGAAGAGTTCTGTTTTTTTTTTTTTTTTTTTGGACATCTTTCTCGTCCTTTTATTGTGAAGGTAAATTACATCTTCAATTAAGGGTCTGATTCCAGAAAAAAATCGGTATCCCTCGGTTTCGGATCGGCGGCATAACTTCTCCTGCAAAACTCAACTTCAGGGTTTCAGGGAGGAGTTGTAACGTCAATCAAAAGCTGAATAACTCCGTGAGGGTGCTGGAACAAATCTCTTAAATGTGTCCGCTTGGCGGGAAGGTTAGACCGTTTCACGCTTGACCAACTGTAATGGTCAAAGCAGCTTTCATCCATACAGTTAAACAAATAACCCTAGCATGCCTTCTCTACTGTCTGATTTGCATAGGTGAAACCTTCCGCGTATTTACGCATGCGTCAGGTCTTGTCTGATCCCACTCCAAAATAGGGGTGATAGGTATCAATAAGGGGAAGAATAATAAGAAGCACTTTGAGCCGTATCGAACAACGTAGAGCGATGCTAATTTCAAATACATAGTTTGGTTGAATATGTCAAAAGGATAGCAAATATAAGTTTTAAATTGAAAGCTTTGGAAAGTTCCCGCTCACAACCCATCACCGCTTTTTTAAGTGGAATGGTTCCCGAGTGCTAGGCGCGGCTCTCACGGGCGGACAGTAATTCTCGTTACTCTATAGTTACAGCTACTAGTCGTAATGCTAGAGCAAAAGTAGTTTGTTAAAACACGTAAAAAAATGAACACGAAGCCAAGCAGATTGGAAAATTTTAAGCAATAATGACGTTTCAAAGCAATTTGCTTCTTTTCCTATTCTATTGATTAAGTAACGATTCCTAAGAAATAGCTGTCTAATTATAACTATTTAAGGATAATTAAAGATTCGGTAACCTGCAATCCAAAGGCAATTTGTGCAAAGAAATAATGTAACAAATATCGACTTCGGATGATTCAAATATTTTCCCCTATTCGGTAATCTTAACGAGAAAAATTCTTAATTCGGTGAAGAATGTCAGATAAATGGCTACATATCTTGAAGAACTGGGAATAGTTTATTAAGATAGCGGCCATTTCCCAAATATAAATGAATAGTTATTACTTCCACATACTTTCCAAATTATCTGGAAAGTTTTCAAAGAAAAATCAATTTAAGAGAATTTTTACCTCTATCAAGGAAATGGGAACTCAAAATCGCTTTAAAGTTAATCGGATAGGTTGGGAAAATAAATTGAAAATGAATTTTTGCATGGGTTGTTTAATGGAAAATATAAATCATTGAAACATAAATCACTACGGATCGAATCAGCTCTTATGACGTGCTAGAATGGGTTGAATGTTTTGTGTTGTGATTGAGGGCTTGTAGTGACATTGAAGAAAATTAAAGGCGAGTATAGGAAAGAACGCATTTAACGTTGCGAGTAGCATTATCGATCGCAGCATATGGGTTATTCTATGTAAAATCAGCCAAAAAAAATCTCAACTTGATAGTCTCATATTTTCATGAAACTTTATGAAATTTTACTCTTTAACTTCTCAAAATACATGCACATTTAAAAAAAAATCAATTATTCATTATCAATGAGAAATATTTTTTTTTTTTTGAAATTCGTTAAAAAGCACTTTTTTTTACTTGCCAGCAGACCTTCAAACTTTAGTTACAATACTTTACCCAGGTAGCACAAAAAACGTTTAAACGTTTTATAAACGTTTTTAATCCGTTGTAACAACGTTAATAACCATTTTACAACCTTTAAAAAACGAAGTGCGCTACTTGGCTAAAGTTTAAAGTATTGTAACTAAAGTTCATGAGAAGTACAGAGTTGTATAATAGTTCATTTGAAAGGAAATCGCACAATGATCCTCTGGTAAGTTGACCTTGACCTCCTACTTTGACAATGTTTACCTCTTTTTCGGGTTATAGGAGAGGGTTACTGCCGCGGATTTAAGTTACACTGTTAAAAATTCAGGAAGCTTTTATGGTAAATGTTCCTGTAAAATGTAGCATTTACAGTACAGAAATTTTTTATAGTAAATTGTACGGATAAAAAAAATGCGATTGCAGCGCCAATGGATCACCCACGTGAAATTGGGGTCCTGGTTCGATCCTTGTCGTTCGTAGTTCGCTCATTGAAATTCTCGTTTTCTCTTCCGTAAAATTTTCCAGTAAAAAAATATTTTACGGTAAAAGTTACTGGCAACATAGATGCCAGTAACTTTTACCATAAAATTTCAGGAAAATTTTTAACAGTCTAGAGTACTTTTGGAAAACGACCGGGAACGTAACCCAACAATACAGTGCCAATTACCCTTCCCTTTAACCAGGAAAAGACGGAAACATTGTCAAAGTAGGAGGTCAACTTACCAGAAGAGCACTAAAAGCGTATTAAAAAAGTTTAATTTCCTATTTTAATCTAGTTGGTTGGTTGGTTATGTTAGGTTGTACTGGTGGGAGAGGAGTAAGGTGAAAGAGCCTTTATAGGCTATACTACACCAAGCAATAATACTCTAAAGTTAAAAAGAATTAAGAGATGCCAAAGTTAAACTATTTTAATCTAGTGCTGAGTTGAATAATTATTAAATTTAAAAAATGAAAGGGGTAAAATATGACTCGGACGATGACGAAATTGATGAAGCGTTGTGTTAATAGAAGAAAAACAAAAGCAAAATCCATCTATCTTCCACTTTCTTATAAGTCTCCCCAAAATTTATGGTTTGAAGATTTATCTGAAAAAACATTTGTCTTCCTTGTGAGACGGTTTTCTCATTTCGCTGACAATCTTCATATCCTCGGAAAATCCTTCTTAGTAAATTATTTGAGAAGTTTTCCCTAAAAAATGTTCAAAATTTGATTGATTTATCAGGAGCTAGAAGCTGCATCAAACATGAGTAGGTGAAATAGATGGATCAAGTAGTCGATTAAAATCGTTTAGTGGAGCATTAATTTAGACTGACAGAATTTTCGAATTATTATTAATTACACTTTGAATATTAAAATGTTATGAGGACTTTAATACCATTTCTGGACAAGTTTGAGTCAAAACTTTTCTATTTTAAGCATCTTCACTCAAATATTAATGGTTTTATAGTTTGTTTTAAGGAAAACATACTTTTGAAAGTACTCCTGATCTTTGGTGTAAACTGTAAAAAAAACTTCATTATTACCAGAAAATTTCTAATAAAGTGGACTTCCATAAAGGTCTTTAGGCTAAAAATATAACTGTAATAATACTAGTAATGCTTTTTGGCTTGTTGTAGTATCCTCAACATTCACGATTTAAAGTGTTAACAACATGACAGCTCAAATACTTCATACTATTGATACCATTTGGGAAAAATCTTTTTTTTTTCTTTCCAATGAGGCTTTTCACTTTTCACTTCAAGATCCCCCGTATCTACCACAACTCATGGTTTAACCGTTTAGATGGACCCTGAAGAGCGCTTTGTTCTTTTAATCTAGACCAGAAGCCGAGCAAACCCCTGGTCCAGTACCGCCCAGAGGTATCGTTTCACTTGAAGGGCTTGTGACCACGACCCTGGTTTAACGCCCCCCAGCCACCATTAGTAACTACGGTGGATCTTCGATCGGCTGGGATCGAATCCGGGACTCTTCGATTACGAGTGTGACGACTTACCGATCGGGCTACCACGGCGCTTCCAATGGGGCTGCGTTGCAATGGCGCGAATAATTTTGACGCCCAGTATCCACCAGATGGGGACATCTGGGCTCTTTTCGGTGCAAAACTGCACTAGGAGTTTAATTTTGCCGAGGGAATTCAAAGCCAAACAAATACCCCAAGGGATATTTCACATGCCGCATAATCATACGACATGGGGACTGAGGATTTTTTGTATCTCAAAAATCCACCGACTGATCACCGCAGGTCAGAACCGGGGTCCAAGGAGTAAAAAGCCAGCTCCTTACCACCACGCCATTAGCCGACGGAAAAATAATTTAAATTATAGTTTAAAAAAACTAAAAAATACGCTTTTAAACTATATTTCGTGATACTCTAACTGATTTCCCTCTGATTTTCAAAACTATTGAATATCAGCTAAGTTTACATGAATTTATAATACATCAACATGTAATATAGTATAACCTTTAGTATTAATAATAGTATTAAGTGCATTAGCTTTAGATTTGCAAAGAACGTGAATTTTATCTTTTATTCAGAGTTATATACAAAAAACTGAAACACTTATAATACATCAACATGCAATATAAAAGCAATTACCCCCACAGCTCAGCTAGGACATCCTGAGACTGCAGTTCCGTCCTTATTCTGGACTCCTCAGTCAGGAATAGCCAATGACCGAGCTGGTTTCAGGATAACCAGCAACCGAGCTATTCCTGAATGAGGAGTCCAGAATAAAGACGAAACTGCAGTCTCAGGACGTCATAGCTGAGCTGTGGGTGTAATTGCTTTAGTTCTGCTTTAGCCCTGGCTTATGGGCGGTAACTCTTGCATAACATGTAATATAGTTTAGCCTTTAGTATTAATAATAGGGTGAAATATATTACTTTTATATTTGTAAAGAACGTGAATTTTATCTTTTATTCAGAGTCACATACAAACAACTGACACACTTATAATACATCAACATGTTATAATATAGTTTAGCCTTTAGTATTAATAATAATATTAAATATGTTACTTTTATATGTGTAAAGAACGTGAATTTTATCTTTTTATTCAGAGTTACATACGTACATACATACAAACCCACATGCGAAACTAATAAAAGCGTATTAAGAAATGTCTTTGAATGAATAGAAAAAATATTTTCTGTTCAGAAAAGTTATGGTTTCTAAATAGGATCTGCTATTGTATTAATTTAATACATTTTCTTTCTCATCATATACTTTTACTTCTAAAAGTTAATTTTGAAACACATTTATATCGTGTTACTTTGTATCAAAAATTGTACAAGTTAAGAAATTTTTCTATAGTTAAAGTTTCTTAACTTATTTACTACTATGATTTTCACAGCAATATCTAAGCCTTCATCTAAAAATATGCCTGCCTAAACAAATTTCCCTTTAAACATTCTTTTAGCAACTAGCCGAACGGAGAGGCACGATCAATTGTTATTAATGTTCAAGTGTATTTGATATCTGTGATTCGTAGTACCATAAACATGACAACTTTGGAAAATAGTCAAGATTGCTCGCTAAAAGATCACCATCATAAACATTTCCTTTCCCTTTCTGTCTCATAAATAAACTGCAACTGTAACGCAGATTAACAGAGTAAGAAAAATAAATGCTCAAAGATAGGAGGGAATTGGATACCTCTGCAAAGTTTCGCTTCAATTAATTGATAAACGCAACAAATTGGAAAAGTGTTTGGAAACTGTGCAATTGATTTTCTAAAAATAAATAAGTAAAAATGTATTAGTTTTCTTTTATATTACATTCTATGATGAAACTGTTGAGTGATTTGTATTCAATTTACTTTTTTTCAAAGCCCATTTTATAGTTTACTTTCTCCGTCATAATTTTCACATTTTACTTCCACTTTTAACATGCTGCCGAAAACAATGCAAAATAATAGTAATTACTTCAGCTTTTTGATTGTTGCCGATAACAATGAAAAATAATAGTAATTATAAAACTTTTCCTAACAAATTTAACAAACTAATTTAAGGTCTTAATTTTAACAGGTATACATTTAGATTTCGGTATTTTAAACTTTTCAAATAGTGCAGGCTTTAAAAGCATTCTTTGATTCTAGTCAGGTTGTCGTATTGAAACTTATAAGCCCAGAAGCGTCAGACGTAACGTCATTTTATAAAGGCCCAAAATTGTTCAGCGTTCGCACAGTCATAAAATAAGAACGGTCATTAAGTCAACATCGTCTTTTTTTTTCTTTTTGAAGGTCTGTTTTAAATTTCAAAACTATTCACATCAGATAAATTTCAAAACAAATGAACTTTAAAATGAAATTTTTTAAAAAAAGAAGATTTTTAAATCTAAAGACTATTTCTATCAGCTTGATTCGCCCTAAATCTGTGAAATAAAATGACTATTTAGTTTATTGATTACAATACTCAAGCATTTCAGTTAATCTTAATATATTGAAATTTTGATAAATCAAAAGCAAGCAAAATAAAATTTAAATAAAAAAATTGATTGAAGAAATAAGCGGTACACTGCTTAGTGCGAATAGCTTTTACTTATACCGCCTATTCTTCTTCTCTCAATTTTATTTCAAATGTTATTGACTGCTTTAGCATTAATCTAAATACCATAGTAACATAACTGAGATTTTTGAGTGTTGTAAGCAAGAAATCAAATACTTATTTTATTTCATACTTTTCAGTGCGGTTCAAGTTGACAGTCTTCAGCTTAAAAAAATATTTTTTGCAGTTTATTCTTTTCATTTACCTCTGGACATAAAGAGTTATTTTAATTTTAATTTTATATATTGTATTCTTTTACCGATTAGCTTGTTTTGTTTTCGTGTCCCACAGCTGCAGGAAATAGGGGTGATATTGCCTTACAAGGAGGGCGGACTTCTGTTAAGGTGTTACGGTCTCCATGAAATAACTAACTTTTAACTTCTACCGAAAATAATTAAAGATATCAATTCGCCTACTTAGGTTTGCATTTGAGTTATAAATTAGCTAAAACTTAAAACCCATTATGTTTTTTTTAAGTTCATACGTTAGAAGACAATGAACGTTAATGCAATAGTCTACAAGCTACGAAGATCGAAATTTCAAAGCATTTCCTAAAACAATAACTTACATTAAATTTTACTTCACAATTTTCAACTTCTATAAAAAAAATATAGAGAATATAGTGGAGAGTGGTAATGAATGGGCCATGGCGATGAATGGGCCACTAACAAAATATGAAAAAGTATTTGCATGAATTTTTTTTTTTTTTGATGCCACCAATAGATGTAGCTATTTGTTCTACTAAACTCATCCAATTTTCATTCGTTTGCGCTGAGCCATTTTCAAACTAGAGGGGCATGGTCAAGAATCTGACTGAAAAGTAAGTTTTTCCCTTTTTAGTAAAACATTTCCTAGCTAAAATGTACCAAGTATTTCACTGCATACATATGTATAAGCTAGTCTTTCCATATCTATAAACTAATCTTAAGATGTATTTTGATGTTATCTAAATTCAATGTAATAAAAAAAACCTAAATGTATTCCAAAAGTATAGGTGGGGCTGAATGGGCCACTATGTCATGGTAATGAATGGGCCACCTAAATATTGTTTTTCTTCCTTTTCTTTGGATTTTCGCATTAATATGAAACACAACTGACTGTCATAGATAGATTAAGCTTACTGTCGTCAAAATAGGTTTGTAGTAACTTCTAAATATAATTTGCAGATCTATATTATATTCCTATAGTACAATAGACCTCTGGTGGCAGTGCATGGCTTGAAAAAGCCCCCTCTCTCCTTCATATTATATTCCTCACAGTACAATTTCATTTTCTTTCTTGGTAACTTAAGTTAGATATTTCTTATTCCCGATGTCTAGTAAATTAAAAAAAAAAAAATTTTTTTTGAATTTTGACAAGTTTGAAAATGAAAATGAAGTTTTTGAAAGTGATTTTTAATATTATTTTTGAAATATATAAATTTTGTTAAATCATAGTGTGTATTATCTCTTATTTTTTCATATATATTTATATATATGTTATTATATTATATTATATGTTATTTATTTCTTACAATCTCATTATTTAGTCATTTTTCTGCTATAATTGGTATGCATCAGTTTTATTTTATTTGCATCAGTTTTGATGTTTATATAATTTTAAATCAGTATGATTTTGTATTATCATGTCAAGTGCCACATTTATTTTGTCATATTCAGCAAATAAAAGATTAAATTCAGATTTTTTCATTGAATTCATTTAGTGGCCCATTCATTACCTTCAATGGCCCATTCAACCCCATAGGTGGGGTTGCATGAGCCAAATTTCAAAATTTTTATTTTCTATTATAATTCATTATAGACAGGTGCTAATCCAACTTTTATGACTTTTTTAGATAGCCAGTTAAGTAAAGTAACTAAAACACCAATTTAGAGTTAAAACAAAGTGTTAGAAAAAATTACAAAAATTCAAAACCAAAAAGTGGCCCATTCATTACCACTCTCCCCTACTTGCTATAAAAGGAAAATACTTTTCTCAATTCCTCGATCAAACAGATTTTGCGATTTAAACTTTTATACCTATAATCAAGCTTGAAATCTTTAAGAGAGAATAACAGAGATATTTGAATATCGGCATCATTTTCATGCATAGAAATTTTATCAATTTGAAGATCAATTTTCGTAGCTCGCCTTAACTTGAATCAGTAGCTTAACTTCAAGCCGCTTTCATCGTTTGAAAAGGAAATTCTGCATTTCATATCGATATAATTCCCACCAGCCTTTTTCTGCAATGCTGAAAATATGAAAAGAGGCTGTGCATGGTTGAGAAGGTGCTTAGCTGCTCAAATGTATCTTTTTGTAACAAAATATTCGAAAATAAGGTCCTCAATAAGATTTTTCTTTTAAGGGGAGAAAAACGATTTGGGTCATTTTCGAAATTTGCTTACATTTGCTGTCCGGACGAGGTTAAAAAGACGATTTTGAAGCATAAATTACATTTTAAAATTATTTTCTGCAAGAAATACCCCCAAAAAAATTCCATGACTCAAAAAATTATTGAAATTTATTTAATTATTTTTATATTTGTCCTTAAAAATGAGAATCAAGGCAAAAACGCTTGTCCATTTCCAATTGCCGCAACTTCAACTATTTTTTTATATACTTAATTTTATAAAAAAATATATGCAACAAATTATTTTTTTATATTGACTATTAGTATATGATATTCATAATGAATATTGACAATAGTAATTTTTTTTCATTCAGAAATGTATGAACATATTTTGTCCGGCAGTTCTTGTCAAGTCCGTTACCCTAAGATTATTTTAGCTAAAAAAGGTATTTATTGCAGTCAAAAGATGATAGCACGTATTCAGTTAACTTAACAAACTAGTGACGTAACTATTTCGTACCATTTTGTTTTCCTGAGTCGAGAAGTATTGCTGTGGCGCTTCGCACAAGATTTCTTCCAGGTGCGTATTTTTATTCTTTGTCAAGTCTGTTACCAAAGATTTTAGTATTAATTTTTAATTTTTCTCAACTTTTACCCCGAGATATTGTTCTTTACACAACTCTAAGAAAATGCATATTGTTGTTCAATTTTTAAATTCGACAACCTAGCCGTAATTTGACATTTTGTTTCAAATGTCAAGTCCGTTACTGGTCAAATCCGTTACCAAATGTCAAGTCCGTTACCATACACTTTTTGATCAATATTTTAATAATCGCAAACACCGTTTTAAACTTCAGGGACGCAAATAATTTCAAATGGAGTTGGTTCTAGGGGCTATGATATAGTTTAAAAGTGAGATTTCATATTGATGTATTTGTATTGTAACGGACGACAATTTGCCTTGCAACTTAAAGTTTCACAACAACATTTGAATACTTAATTATGCATTAAAGTGTACACCCAATTACTTTTTCGCACACCTAAAATATGTGAAAAAACAACTGTTAGTGATTCTAAAAAAAATAGCAAGTTAAAAAAATTACTTAAAAATTCTGAAATGTAAGCATATGGTGAAAATTACCCATTTCAGCATGTAAAGAATTATTAACTACTGTCTGATTTTCTTAGGTAAAAACTTCCACGTATTTACGCATGCGTTAGGTCTTTGATCTTACCAAAATAGGGGTGACAGGTAAGATAACAATAAGGGGAATAATAATAAGAAGCATTTTGAGCCGTATCGAACAACGTAGAACGATGCTAATTTCAAATACATAGTTAGGTTAAATATGTCACAAGGATAGCAAATGGGTAATTTTCAAAATTTGCTTACATTTGCTGTCCGGAGGTTAAAAAGACGATTTTGAAGCATAACTTATATTTTAAACTCAATGCGAATAATTATTTTCTGCAAGAAATACCCCCGAAAAAATTCTATCACTCAACAAATTATTGAAATTTATTTATTTATTTTTATATAAGTCTTTAAAAATGAGAATCAAGGCAAAAACGCTTGTCCATTTCCAATTTTCGCAAGTTCAACTATTTTTTTCCTATACTTACTGGTAAAAAAAAGTAAATGCGACATATTATTTTTATATATTGACTATTAGTATATGGTATTCATGATAAATATTGACAATAGTAATTTTATTTCATTAAGAAATGTATGAATATATTTTGTCCGGAAGTTCTTGTCAAGTCCGTTACCCTAAGATTATTTTAGCTAAAAAAGGTATTTATTGAAGTCAAAAGATGGCAACACGTATTGAGTTAACTTAACAAATTAGTGACGTAGCTATTTTGTACCATTTTGTTTCCCTGAGTCGAGAAGTATTGCTGTGGCGTTTCGCGCAAAATTTTTTCCAGGTGCGTATTTTTATTCTTTGTCAAGTCCGTTACCAAAGATTTTAGTGTTAATTTTTACTTTTTCTAAACTTTTACCCCTAAATATTGTTCTTTATACAACTCTAAGAAAATGCATATTGTAGTTCAATTTTTAAATTCGACAACCTAGCCATAATTTGATATTTTGGTTGAAATGTCAAGTCCGTTACTGGTCAAATCCGTTACCAAATGTCAAATTCGTTACCATAGAGTTTTTGATCAATATTTCAATCATCACAAACATCATTTTAAGCTTCAGGGCGCAATTATTTTCAAATGAAGTTGGTTCTAGGCTCTATGATATAGTTTAAAAGTGAGATTTCATATTGATTTTGTATGGTAATGGACGACAATTTTCCTTGCAACTTACAGTTTTACAACAGCATTTGAATACTTAATTATTCATCAAAGTGTACAACCAGTTACTTTTTTACACACCTACAATATGTGACTAAACATCTGTTAGTATTTCTAAAAGAAAATAGCAAGTTAAAAAAATTACTTAAAAATTTTGAAATGTAAGCATATGGTGAAAATGACCAAAATACAAGTTTTGAATTGAAAACTTCGGAAAGTTCTCACTCACAACCCATCACCCGTTTTTTAAGTGGAATGGTTTGCAAGTGCTAGGCGCGGCTTTCATGAACTGACAGTAGATGTATGTGTGTTTAGGAGCTTTTGTTTTGAATTTCAACGTACTTGTGGCCTCAAATTTTAACCTTTTTCCAGGCGCATCAAGAAAATTTCTCAAATGCTCTTAATTCGGGAGTAATCACCAAGTGTGGATCCGGAAATTTTTCAAGGGAGGGGCAATTGATTTTTCTTACTCTTTAGTATGCTCTTAGGTTTACAAATATCGATCACAAAGGATTTGGACTTCCATTCCGAAATATTTCAGGGAATTAGCCTCAACCTTCTTCTCCAACTTCGTTAAAACTCGTATAAGAGTGCACTTTTAGAACTTCAATGTCGAAAAATTACTAGGGAAGAGTCCCCCCAAGGGAGGGTCGGTCGCCCCCGTCGCACCTCCCTTGTAACCGCCCTGGTAATCACTGCGAAATCTTTAATCACTTCACGTATTTGCTCATGTCAGAATACGGAGCGTTTCCGATAAATTTGAAACAGGGAATTTTCAGCAGTCCTTACGGATTCTAAGTATGACAATCTGATTTAAGTTGCTTTTAATACTTTTAATTAAAAATAAGTGTATAATGAAATCGTTAACATTACATTTATTTGTTTTATACTTTTTATGACTTTCACCCCCCCCCTCCTCCCTCCTCCTTCCCACAGCTTAAGTTACAAAAAAAAACTTACACTGTATCCAATATTCATTTTCTGTCAAAAAGAACAGAAAAAAATCATTTTGCGAGTTTTTTTTTTTTTGGGGGGGGGGGGGTGAGGGAATCTTGCTGTAAGAGATTTAACCATTACTAAAAATGTCGCAACTGTTAAATATAAGATTTGTTTAGCTCAAAACTTGAAAATATGTTTAATATACATTTAACAGTCTTAATGATAGCATATGTTTCTTATACATTTTGTGTAAACTCATTCTAGTAATTATCAATTCTTTAAAATTTATCAATAGGAGTAAATGTTCCCCTCGACCATAATACTGTTAAATCACAGGATAAATATTACATTAACATCCCTTTGCCATCAAACACCGAAAAAGCAGTCAGAAAAGTATATGTTGGCACAAAATGCATTTGCTGAAGCACTTCTGCTGTAAAATCAATCAATATTATTCGCTGAAAATATGGTGGCATTGAAGACAGCTTTTCCAGAGTGAAAATCTTTATCGCTTACATTTCTCAAATAACAGATTTCGAAAAACCGCTTATTCTTGAAAGATAACATCATCCTTTTTCGCGCATTCGAACGTCAAGCACTGAAGTTGATATTGCCAGATGCTCGCTGAAAGCGTTTCATCAAAAAAGTAAAAGTTATGGGAAGATTTAGGTGTAAAAAACCTTATGCATAGATTTTTAATATGGATTTTGGAGTGAAACCTCCTGCAGAGACTTTTAAATCTTACGTGGAATCTGTATGTGTGTGTGTGTGTGTGGAGAAAATGAAACAAAAGTGTTTGTAGCTTTTTTCGTTTGTCTGATCGTTTGCAGTAAGTTACTAACACAAGAAACTTGATGTAAGCTTCGACACTTTTCAGAAAATTTCTAATCATGCTATTCAAATAAATATCAATACAGATCTTTTGTAGATAGGAGAAAATTACAACTAATTTAAGTCACTAATAACTTCATCAAGTAAAAATAATCCCGTAACGGAAAAACTGTCCTTCTGTGTATTTAATGTTTATTTTTCAAAAATTATTCGAAAGAACGCAATTTTTTATCAGAAAAGTTTCGATGGAGCCCGAGCGACTTATTTCGGTTATTTCTCATAAGTTTTTTTTTTTTTTTTTTTTTTTTTTTTTTTATTATCATTTTCGCGACTCATAATTATAATGGAGCGTTTTGGAAATTGGTTCTAGTGCTTACACGTTTTCTCAAAGAAATCCATTATTGAGAGAGCTTTCTGATTAGCATTAAAGCAGCTTGAGAGATTACTTCTTGTCACACGAGAGCCTGAAGCAAACTCAAGAGACTTAGCTCCGGTGCTTTGATCGCAAGAGCGCTTTTTTAATTATTAATTCAAGCAATATTAGCTAATCTTGCTAATATTACAGGCAGAGCTGTATTGAGCTCTAAAAAGACTTATTTGAGCCTAAGCGACTATGTGTTGCTAAATTTTAACAAACTAAAGTTGTACAGAATTTATTTCAAAAAGCATTGCAGTACATGTGCTTTAAAACTTACGATAATTCTGTTTGGAAGAAAATAAAAATGATTTTCTATTGAAAATCATTTTTCATCTAAGCAGAAGAATACGAAATTTAAAATTCTTATTTATTTCTTTTGTTTTATTCGCTTACTAGCGGTACCTGCACGGCTTTGCCCGTGGTATAAAATTAAAAGGTCATTTGGTAATAAATTGATATTGCAGGAAGAATACTCAATTTTAGTTATAATTCAACTATAATTCCTTAAAACAATGGTATAAAAATAAGCCAAAAGAGAGAATATGAACAATTTTGTTGCTTACAGAAATCAACAGAAATCTTACCAAAGTTTAAAAGAAGAAGGAAGCTTTCTTTCCTAGCTTGAAAAACAAAATAATACATTTTTCGAAATGAAACATTTTAGAAAGAACGTTGCAATATCGCAATTTATACGATATTTTTATAATTTACCGAGTTTTAATTCCTTAAAAACTGAGAAAATAAAAACAGACGATTTTTTCCAAAAGTTAAAAAACTCATTTTAATCAAGGCTGCGGAGTCGGAGGAAAAATGGTCGACTCCGACTCCGGGTTTCAAAACTTCCGACTCCGACTCTTCGACTCCTGCTTTTTTTATTATTTATTCTTTACCCAAATGGGAAGTGGGACAAACCCTAAACAAAGGTTGAAATATAAGTCCTTTCATAAAAGTCTCATTTTTATTCATGGTCGTAGACAGGACTCTCGTTGGGGGGGGGGGGGCAAGCAGGGGCATCCCAATTGGAGGTCATTGTGACTTGTCAAAAAGTTCAAATTTCCCAAAGAATTCTCGCAGGTTACCTCAATCCTCGCAGGTTACCTCAATTGACCTCTCAAAAAGTCAATTTTCTCCGGAACAAAAGACAAGTGCTGCTCTTGTCGTTTGACTCCGCACAAAACTAATCTTTTTCTTGTTAAATCGCCAGACTTTATTTTAACACATTGCATTTTTGCTGCAAATATTTTTTATTCACTAGCTTTTGAAGTTGCATTTTACGTTTTCATTATACTCTATACTGGTATTCCACTTTAAGTGCAACGTAAATCCGATATTTGAAAACAGGTCCGTTATTTCAAAGTTATATACATTCAATTCAATTTATTTTATATTAAAAACAACAAAAACTATGAGTAAAAAGAGTACGATCAAAAATGGCTACACACATCTTCACGAATAATATGCAAATTACAGGAAGCAACTGTATGACGCCAATTGTGCGTCACAATGACGAGATAAAAAAAGAAAGTGATATATAAGGAATGCTGACAACGAAGTAAAAGGGTTCGCACGCTTTTTACAAGCTTTTAAGTGCTCTGGCAGCGTAATAATGAACGAAAGGAAGCATTCTGATGACTTTTTTTACGCGGTAATCGCCCAGAGTGTCATCGCCAGGCTTTGGCAACGCTTCCAAGACGATGGTAACGTGAAGAGACGTTACAGCAGAGGTCATCCTCGAGTGACAACACCGAATGAGGACCAATATTTGGCAGTTTCTACCAAAAGAAGCAGACGGATCACAGCATCAGACCTAAATTGTCAGCTCCCTTCAGCTACTGGGACGACAGTTTCAAGGCAGACTACAGACGGTTAGGGAAGATTGGACTGTATGCTCGTAGGCCTGTCAGATGTGTCCCACTTACTGTAAGTCACTGTCGCCTTCGCTTAGCCTGGAGTACAGAGTATGCATTATGGACACCACAACAGTGGGCTTATGTGATGTTTTCTGACGAGTCTAGGTTCAGTTTGCAATCAGCTTCTCAGCCGATTTTCCTTTGGAGAAAGCCAGGCACCAGTTATCACCAAGAAAACATCGTTGAACGACACCGTTATGGTGGTACAGGATTGCTCGTTTGGGGAAGAATTATCCTGCGTTCCGGGACGCAGCTACATTTTCAAACTGGAACCATGACAGGCCAAATCTATCGGGACGTCATTCTGGATCAACATGTACGCTTATTTCGGGTCGCCATGAGCGCAGAATTTGTGTTTATGGATGATTACGCTTGTCCGCATCGTGCGAACAACGTGAACGAACACCTTAAATCGAAGGATATCACCTGTATGGGTTAGCCAGCATTCGTACTAAACTTGAATCCAATAGAGCACATGTAGGATATGCTTGGCCGGCAAGTTGCGGCCCGTCAACCGCCTCCTACATTTCTATCGGAGCTTCAGAGAGCATTGATTGTTGAGTGGTGTAATATCCCCCAAGTACAGATTGATAACTTGATTCTGAACATGCCTAAGGCGTTGCACAGGCTGTATTTCGTCGTTTGGAAGACACACTACATATTAGCTTTCATAATAACTGCGTATCATTGATTTTTGTGAAAATTAATTTTTTTGCAATTTGCTCCAGGGAGTATGATCGCAATTTTACTTGAAAATATCAAACATGTAGCATCTTTTTTGCTATTTATCTTTTGTTTAATAAATAGTCTTTACATATAAGTGGTATTTGTTTTGCTTCTGACTCTTTATTTGGCTGAACTTGCATTATCCTTTATGGATATGAATGTAACAGCCACTTTGGATGACAAAATATTTTACAAAATCAATATTGAAGCTCTGCAACTGTAACCCGTTCAAAACAAGTAGAGGAATGTGGAGCAAAGTGAAATAGTTAAGTTTACTTACCTGCTTCAAAAGGAACAAATGGGAAATTTCTTCTAAAAATTATTGTACAAAGAGAAGGAACAATGTTTTTACAACTTTCGTTGTAATATTATTTTTCATCTTTGGCAGTTATTTTGTATTTTAAAAAAATGTGGAAAATTTTCACCTTAAAAAATCATGGGGCAAAGTGAAAAACAAAATATTTTTGTTATGAAAATTTTCTATTTGACGTCTCACAGTAATTTACATCAAACAAATGCTTAAATAAAAGAAAAAAAAAATATTAATGAAAAATTAACGAAAAAGTTAATATATGAATAAATGAATTAATGTGTGAGAAAAAATAAATGAGTAAATAAAATAGAGAACGAATAAGAAAATAAGTTAATTACTGATGAAATTAGTAAATAATTAAGTAAAAGAGTGCAAATTAATAAATGAAGAAATACCCATGTGATTTAATAAATGAAGGGTCAGGGGGAAAAACCACGGTAGTCCACTTTTTGATGAATTTAAACTGCTGCTACCACCTGTTAGAAAAATAAGTGTAATTTCGTTTAGTATATGTAATATGTAGTCCATGTATTATTGTCATTTTAGAACAAGTATACTGGGGAAGTTTATGAGTTCGTAAAGTTTAAATTTCGTTTTTCTCAAAATGAATCAAATGTGACTACCGTGGTTTTTCCCCCTGACCCTTCAAATGAAAGAATAAGTAAACAAAATAAACTATATTTCACTTTGCCCCCTCCACTTTGCCCTGCATGCACTTGACAAATTACATCGAACTTTTAAAATAAAAAAAATGCCTAATACACTGGCGGAAAAAAAAATCCCAACACCAAGAAAAAATTACTGTACAGTAATGAAATTTGGGTTAAGCAGTTGTCTAATTAACATGTTTAATTGATTAAATGTACAAGATCACTGGCTAATTTAAGCTCAAGAAAATGCTGTGCAAATGTGAAATTATGTTAATTTAATAGAGGGTGTAACCTCCAGAATTTTGAAGGCAAGCCTGAAAGCGTGCATGCATTATGTCATACAGGTGCCGAATGTCACTTTGTGGTATGGAGTGTCATGCTTGTTGCACTTGTTGTGTCAATACTAGGACCGTCATTGGTGACTGTGGATGATGCTCGAGGTGCCGTCCAATGATATCCCATACGTTATCAATTGGAGACAGACCTGGTGATTTTGCGGGTCATGGTAACATGTCAGCACTCTGTAGAGCACATTGCGTTACAGCAGCGATGTGAGGGCGAGCGTTATCCTGTCGGAAAACTCCCCCTTGAATGCTACTCATGAAGGGCTGTACTACTTGTTAAATTACCAGACTGGCGATAAATTTTCAGTCAGGGAGTTTGGGATAACCATAAGAGTGCCGCTGCTGTCGTAGGAAATTGCTCCAGAGACCATGACTCCTGGTGTGGGTCCCGTGTGTCTAGGCTGTAGACCGCTTAGATGCAGGCGGTCCCCTGGTCTCCTTCTGACCAATATACAGCCACCACTGGCACTAAGGCAGAATCTGTTTTCATCAAAAATTACAACAGATCTCCACTCGGACCTTTAGTGAGCTCTGTCTTGGCACCACTGCCGTCGGAAACAGCAATGGTTTGCAGTCAATGGAATACCGGCTACAGGCTGACTGGCTCGGAGCTGTCCTTGAAGTAAACAGTTTCTTACCGTTCCTTGGGTCACGACGGTACCAACTGCAGCTCGAATGTCAGCCGCAGAAGCAGTACGATGCGCCACAGCCGTACGCAAGATTCGGCGATCTTCCTTCTCGGTCGTGCCACGTGGCAGCTCGGAACTCGATCTTCTTGAGGTAGTACCATCCCTTGACCATAGCTTCCAATAATCATGCATGGTGGAAACATTTCCCCCCAAGTCTTTCTGCAATATCGCGAAATGAAAATCCACCTTCTCGTAGCCAAATTGTACGACCTCGTTTAAACTCGGTGAGCTGTTGATAATGGCTTCTTCGTCTTCTTAAAGGTATTCCTGGCTAACATGAACGCAATTCCTCAAATTTCACGGAAAAATAACACTCAGTAACTTCACAACACGCTTTTAAAACAAGCCTCATTTGCATGTTCTGAGTGACGCCAGCTGCGCCACACTTATGCACAGAGCGCGAAATTTCAATCGATGTCATCTTTCAGTTGTATAAACACGCCTACCAAATTTCGTTTATCTAACCTAAGTCTTTCTTGGTGTTGGGATTTTTTTTTCCGCCAGTGTATAAACAAAATAAGGACTCCACTGGACATCAGTAGATCTCAATTAATAGTTTAAACATTAATTGCAAAAATTTTATAATTTTATAATAACTAGAAATATTTTTGAAAAATCACGAATATTACAATAAAGGTATCAAATTTCGAAAACGACTTGTAAAAATGTTTTCGTTGATCTTTGGAGCGATTTTTTTCTTGACAGGAATCAATCATATGTCTAAGTAACTTAGTTAAGTATTGCTAGATTGGTGGTGCTGCAAACTATGAAAATATTTCACTATTTCACTTTGCCCCTCCATTTCACTTTGCCCCACATTCCCCTACTTTGCCAAAAAGTTACAAAGTACGAGCTTTTGCATTATGTTTGTTTAGATTTTATGTCACCTTAAAATCTAGGAAGAAAAACTTTCACCGCTTTTTATCAACAGGTTGCATGCGTGCTACACAAAAGCTAATGAGTTCAAATTCACAAAAATGCTTGACCGTATTAGCTTGGCGACATATCGCCAAGTGGTCGCGCCCATTCATATCACTTGAGTCTGCATTGAAAGTAACACTGATTTAAACACCCCCTTGGGAACATTCAAATGCAACCACAAGGGGAGGTGCACAACTAGACTATCCTCAGAGCCTACATACCAAGCTAGAAGCTTCTACGGCATATAGTTTTTGAGTTATGCGACCCACATACATACATACATACGCACACACGTACATACAGACGTCACGAGAAAACTCGTCGTAATTAACTCGAGGGTGGTTGAAAAAAATTTTTCGGCTGCTTATATGTTGGTAGGTACATATGCACGTGCTGACAGATCAAAAAACTAAGGAATTTTCATTCGGGGGTGAGCAAAATCAAAATTTAGACTCAAATTTGAGTGATTTTACTTCCTTTTACGTAGTAAAGGAAGTATTGTGATCGCGAAAAAAAAATCACTCAAATTTGAGTCTAAATTTTGATTTTGCTCTCCCCCGAATGAAAATTCCTTAGTTTTTTTGACCTGTCAGCACGTGCATATGTACCTACCAACATATAAGCAGCCGAAAAATTCTTTTCAACCACACCCGAGTTAATTACGACGAGTTTTCTCGTGACGTCTGTATGTACGTGTGTGCGTATGTATGTATGTGGGTCGCATAACTCAAAAACTATATGCCGTAGAAGCTTCTAGCTTGGTATGTAGGCTCTGAGGATGGTCTAGTTGTGCACCTCCCCTTGTGGTTGCATTTGAATGTTCCCAAGGGGGTGTTTTACCCCTTTTTTGGGGTAAATCAGTGTTAATTTCAATGCAGACTCAAGTGATATGAATTGGCGCGACCACTTGGCGATATGTCGCCAAGCTTTTGGTCGCCAAGTGTTTGACGCCAACTTGGCGACATATCGCCAAGTTGGCGACAAATTTGGCGAAAAAATTATTTTTTGAATTTGGGTTCAACTTGGCGCTATTGGCGATATTTTGCGAAAAATTCACTGAATGATATTAAAATCAGCAATATTTAGAAAATTAACCATTGCAAAATATTTTTTGCATTGTTTCGTGGCAGATTAGGGGAGTAAATATTTGAATTGTTACCTTGCTCACTCCAAGCACTTTTTTTAACACTTAAGGCAACTACTAAGAAATTTACACGTAAAAGGAAGTAGTGTGGGGTCCATACCAGATTTTTTTTTCGCGATCACAATACTTCCTTTACTACGTAAAAGGAAGTAAAAATTAAAACGATAGCATTGTAACGAATCCGTAGCACCTTCAACTTTCTTTAAATGAGCATTCCAATCTTCTTGAAGTAACTATAAATTTATTTACAAGTTTATTTACAAAAGGAGCAGGAAACAATTGCTAAACATCCAGCGATTAGGTAGCAAACAGTACACTGTACTCTCAAACGTGAACAGTAATTAAGCAATTACAAAAGCAAAACAACCATTCGCCCAAGCGAATGAAAACGAGTCTCCAGAAATCAAATCTGAAAAGAACTAACTGACTGTGTTCAAGGCCAGCTATTTATACTCGAAACGAAATTTCGACAACCTCCTAGCAAAATCCCGTTCATTCATAACTTCCATAATCCATTCAAGAAATTTCTAGCGAAAAAAAGAAAAAAAAACACACTCAGCGCGAAAATGTTTTCATGCTTATCAAATGTAGGGCAAGTGTAAAAACTACAAAACGTTACAAGGCCGGTATACAAGTGATAAAGGTAATATCTTCAGATACTTTTGCAACATGACGTCAGATAAAACCAAAACTAATGAAAATGATGCAAGGCAGGAAAAACAACAACTATTTACAAGATTTGTAACAGTATGTTTAGTAATGTTTATTGTACTGTAATATTGTAGTAAATATATGTTGTAAATAAATCGTTGTCTTAATTTTTTTTTCAATTTATTGATTTCAACTATTTATTTCTTTTAAATTACAGATACATTTAAAGAAATTATCAAGTTCCATAATCACTAAAGAATATACTTTCAGATGAATAATAAAAAAATGTAGTAATTAAAATGGAAAAATTTAACTTAAAACTTGGAAAAACCTTAATTTTGAGTAATTTCCGGGAAAAATACATATAAAATGAGTGAAAAAACTTATGTTTAGCTCTAATTATATACTTTATGCTTCATATTTTTCATCTTGATAATTTCTTAAAATTTATCTTTCGATGTTTACAAAATACATAGAAAAAAAGCCAGTTTAGGAAGAAAATTATGAATTTTAAGCCGCGTTTGGGGTACCTAAATATTTTTTTAATTTGAATAAATGATTTTGTGGGACATGTGGGGATAGAGGGAAAGCGTTTTATCAACATGAAATTTTAAATTTCCGAAAAAGTTTTTTTCGATTTGGCCCAGTGAAAAAGGGCTAGTTCGCACTTTCGGACGCAAGTCGGCACGGGTTACCGTTGTTCAAATTGCATGACACTTTCTTTACAATTGTTTTGATGTAAAAGAAAAGAAAAAAAAAAAAAGAGGTTATGCGTTACAAAATTCCGACTTTCGGTTTTTTTGGGACACCCTACTGCATAATAAGCACGAAACTGCAGTCCATGGAGGGAATAAACGAGCTGGTAGTGTATTGCATAATTATACTATTCTGGTAAAAAACAAAGCGATAATGCACCCCCCCCCCTTTATTTTTTTACATACACTAAACTTCGAAATCAAAAGTCAGGAAAATACAACAGCATATGCATAAAGCAGTAAGTAACCGCCCCTAAGCCAGGGCTAAGGCCGAAACATGCAATACACCACCAACACGAGTTGTACCGTACCAATGTGCGGTCTCTCGCTGGTACTCTAATTTCACATTAGCTACCAGTTTTTCCGACTCTCTTAGCTTTTTTAAGAGGATTTCTGCTTCAAGCGCGGTTACTTTCCTATTCCATGCTGACGTGGGCTAAAAAGCACGAAACTGCAGTCCATGGATTGAATAATCGAGTTGGCGGCAAGCGTATGTAAAAAATAATAGATTTGTGCTTTTCATAAAAAATTTCTTTGAGGATTGAAATCCTCTTCATTCAATTAACCACTGAGCCAAAACTGTTTTTAACCGACCTCAACAAAGGAGGAGGTTATACAATTCGTCGGAGAATTTGTTTTGTATGCTATAAGATTACTCGAAGACGCCAGGACCGATTTCAAAAATTCTTTTTTTGCTCTAAAGGGTTACTTTTCCGATTGGTCCCATCGTCACGTGCTCCGGGTTTGATAACAGGAACCTGCAGAAATCCATCGAAAAAGAAATCGGGATCACAGTTATCGTAATAATGACAATTTTGAATGTAAGGCTTCTCTAGATTGCATAATGAAATTCATTTCTATGGTCTTTTTGAAATTTTTATGAACGCATTTATGCGATTACTCGAAGACGCCTGAACCGATTTCAAAAATTCTGGTACCGATGGATTCGTCATTTTTCAGGCTTCATTATTTTTAATTGACATCAGGTTTGATAACGGGATTCTGAAGAAATTGAGAAAAATCTTCTCATTTTTGCTCAAATTTCAAGCGATTTGTCCGAAATGATTCAATATGAAATCCATTGTTATAAAACGTGGTTGATATGAAAAGTAATAATAATGATAATAAGATTTTGGAATGAGGCTAAACGGAATCAGACATGAAACTCATTAGCGGTCTCGTACGTAGTATTTTTAACTAGAACAAAAAATGAGAAATCCTTTGCATGGATATGAGTTGGTTCTTCAAAAACCTTTATGAGGGCATAGTTGTGCCCCGCGGTTTCACCCACGTTAATAAGATCTCAATCTATTAAAAAAACTATTTTAATTACATCAGGCTATGATATGTATAGAATAAATATATAGTAAAAATTACACGGGGAAACGCAAAAATAAAAGAAATTTTGGAAAACAATCAGTAAGCCCAGTCTTACAAAATATTCAAGTTTTGTTACTTTTTTGTTCAGAGGTAGCCAGTGCAACGCCGGGCCACGCAGCTAATTTACTTAAGAAAATAAGATTAAGTTTCGTAATGGAAACATTACCTTATTTCTGAAGTTCATTTACACTAGAAAGAATAAAATAAAAATATTTTTGAAGAGAAAAAAATAATTATCCGACTTCAGAACTTCACTCGGCAAGTGCTCTAAAAAGTAAAAAATAATTTTATTCTTTGAACACCCATTGATACTACATTTAAACATAAATTTTTTTAAACATAAAGTCGGTGTAAAAACTATAGGTAAAATGATGTTTAACTATATTTTGCCCACATTTTTCAGAGAAACCATTGAAATTAAAAGCTGAATATTTGCACCATTACATAAATATGTGGTTGTCGAAGTAGTGTATGATACTGCGATTAAAGAACCTGGATTCATTGAAATTCATATTTAAGGTTCAATTATAGTTTCGTATGATTCTATTTCGAGTTTTTGCACCGACTTCAAAACTTATGTTTAAATGTAGTATGAATGGGTGTTCAAAGAATAAAATTATTTTTTACTTTTTAGAGCACTTGCCGAGTGAAGTTCTGAAGTCGGTTTATTTATTTATTTATTTTTTCAAAAATATTTTTATTCGAAAATTTGTCTTGTCTTCAAAAAAATTTTTACACTAGAGAAGAGTTTTCAAAATGGCGCCGGTTATAATTACTCTGCTTGTCCCTAAATAAACTAAGACAAGGTACTCTCAAAACAAGCAAGTTCATGGGAAACAGAAATTAAAAAAAAAGTGTGCAAAAATCATAAAAGATCTGTTTCATTCCTACGAAATGCGCAACGCAATAACATCTTTGAAACGCAATAATATTGTTACAAATCTTGTAAATAGTTGTTGTTTTTCCTGCCTTGCATCATTTTCATTAGTTTTGGTTTTATCTGACGTCATGTTGCAAAAGTATCTGAAGATATCACTTTTATCACTAGTATACCGGCCCTGTAACGTTTTGTAGTTTTTACACTTGCCCTGCATTTAATAAGCGTGAAGACATTTTTCGCTCGGAGTGTTTTCTTTTTTTTCTTTTTCTTTTTATCGCTAGAACTTTCTCAATGGAATTGTTCAAGTTATGAATGATTTAGAATACTCCGGATATTTCTAGAATAGTGTCGTAATTTCTTTCCGTGTATAAATAGCCTTGAACACAGTTTTTAGTCAGTCAGTTGTTTTCAGATTTGATCTATTGACTCGTTTTCGTTCGCTTGGCGAATGGTTGTTTTGCTTTTGTAATTGCTTAATTACTGTTCACGTTTGATACGTGGTGCTGAGTTACTGTTGAGAGTACAGTGTACTGTTTTGCTACCTAATTGCTGGATGTTTAGCAATTGTTTCCTGCTCATATTGTAAATAGTGTAAATACTTGTAAATAAATTTATAGTTACTTCCTCAAGATTGGAATGCTCATTTGAAGAAAGTTGAAGGTGCTACGGACTGGTTACAATTTTGGCGCCCAACGTGGGGCATCTTCAAGGACTTTCTTGGAATTACCTGTGAATTCGGACTTTTCTTCCTAAGGACTTTTTGACTTCGGAATTTTATGGTGATTACTCAAGCAATGGAGGAACAACTGCAAAAACTCCTTGATGCGATCAACGCTGTTAAAAGTGACATGACTGCTAATCAAGAACAATTAAAAAATGAACTGGCTACTAATCAAGAACAATTAAAAAATGACATGGCTGCGAATCAAGAACAATTAAAAAATGACATGGCTGCGAATCAAGAACAATTAAAAAATGACATGGCTGCGAATCAAGAACAATTAAAAAATGACATGGCTGCGAATCAAGAACAATTAAAAATTGATCTGGCAACTAATCAAGAACAATTGAAAAATGATCTAGCTGAAGAAATTAAAAGCGATTTAACGTCAATGAAAAGTTTGGTGGAAACTAAATTTACCAAGATGGAAAATAAAGTGGAGGCTCTAGAAGATCGAATCACCACAGTAGAAAACCATGTGGAAAAGAAAATTAAAGAACTTGAATCAAAGTTATCAGGATCCTGCAACAACTCAGATAGCGTTGAGAATCGAATCACCACAGTAGAAAACCATGTGGAAAAGAAAATTAAAGAACTTGAATCAAAGTTATCAGCATCCTGCAACAACTCAAGTGACTGTGTAGCTGCAGCTGGAACTTCTCGTCCATCCATCAAACTGGCCACGTTTGACGGGAAGACCTCGTGGAATATTTACAAGAAGCAGTTCCTCATCGTTGCAGAAGCAAACTCCTGGGACTCTTCCACGAAAGCCTGTCACCTTGCAGCCTCGCTGAGAGGGGATGCAGCCGACATACTACAGACCTTCCCAGAGGACAAGCACCGCGACTTCGATGCCTTATCATCGGCCTTGGAGCTTCGCTTTGGCGAATCATGCCAAAAAGAATTCAGCCAACTTCAGCTCAAATCCCGACTCCAGAGGGCTGGAGAGACTTTGCAAGTTTTTGCAGCAGACGTTGAGAGGCTTTCCCATCTCGCCTTCTCGGACTGTCCTTCGGGTGTTCGCGATAGCCTGGCCCTGAACTACTTCATAGATGGAGTGAAAAATCCAGAAATTCAGACGGCTCTCCGGATGGCGGACATTAAAGATCTTAAATCCGGTTTGGTGTACGCAATGAAGTTCGAGGCTGCACAGCAAACATCCCGCAAGGATCGCCATTCAATCAGGGGCGTGGAAGTGAGCGCCCAGGATTCGAACTTAACTCGTCTCTCGGAGCTTGAGCGACAAATGAAAGAGATGTCGGGGACCCTGAAGAAGATTGCGGCTCGCAAAGACCAAAGTAGACAACCACTGAAGTGCTGGAAATGTGGCGGTGAGGGCCACGTGCGAAAGAACTGCGAAGCTCGCCCAGAAAGAAAGACGGCTCTCAAAGTTTTCTAGATTTCCCCAAGAACTGGCGGTTGCAACGGACTGTTCATTTACGCATATGTGAATGGATTTCCCTGCGAAATGATTGTGGACACAGGAGCCAACGTTACCATCATTAGGACTGATGTGGCTCGTCAATTTGGACTCAAGATCTTGTGGACGCCGCCATGCATTACTCTCCAAACTGTGACAGGTGACAAAATCGAGATTGAAGGAAAAGTGAACTTAGAAATAATGTTCGGGAGCGCCACTTACCATCACACGGCATTCGTCGCTGACATTACAGATCCCTTCATTCTCGGACTGGACTTTTTGAGAAAATTTGATTTTTCTATCGACTTTAAAAATAATGAGCTGCACTCGACGAGGGAAGACATAGCAATTTTCTACACCGAAAATAACTTAAAATCCGCTCATCAAATAATAGCCCAAACTGATTCATTGATTCCCTCTAGATCAGAAATACTAATACCTGGCTCCATCAAGGAAAACAACAGTTTTAAATTCGGCCTAATTGAATATCCTAACTAGAGTAATAGCCCAAAAGGAGTACTAGTGGCATCTACGCTTGTGGACCTTTCAAGGAATGCAGTTCCTGTGAGAGTCGCCAATGTAAGTGAAAGACCGAGGAATATCAAGAAAGGAGAAGTGTTGGCAACTTGTACTCCCGTAAGCTGCATCATCAGAAGAATTGATTCCTCCGAGACTGTGTCTTCCGAATCCTTGACTTCCAAATTAATTGGAAGTGCACCATTGTCGAAGGATCAAAGATACGCTGCGGAAAAATTGGTGGACGACTTCAAGCAGGTGTTTTCATCTACACCCGAAGATGTTGGTCGCACGAGTTTAGCGCAGCATAGGATCGACACTGGAGATCATCCCCCTATCAAGCAGCATCCAAGACGACTACCGTTCGCCAAGAAGGAAGAGGTTGAGATCCTCGTAAAAGAGATGCAGGAGAATGACGTCATCGAACCCTCATCCAGTCCTTGGGCATCCCCGATCGTCTTGGTCCGAAAGAAAGACGGCTCCACCAGATTTTGTGTTGACTACCGACGCCTGAATGACATCACCAAGAAGGACAGTTACCCTCTTCCACGGATCGATGACACTCTGGACACCCTTTCCGGACACAAGTGGTTTTCGACTCTGGATTTAAAGAGCGGCTACTGGCAGGTGGAGATACACCCCGACGACCGAGAGAAGACGGCGTTTACAACCGGACAAGGCTTGTGGCAGTTTAAAGTGATGCCCTTCGGCCTCTGCAATGCACCAGCCACGTTCGAGCGTCTTATGGAATCAGTGCTGCGAGGACTCTCTTATGAATCCTGTCTTGTCTACTTGGACGACATCATCATCATAGGACGCAGTTTTGAGGAACATTTGGCTAATCTTAGGAAGGTGCTGCAAAAGCTTAAGGAAGCCAACCTGAAGTTAAGCCCGTCCAAATGTAATTTGTTCCGCCGTGAGGTGAACTACCTTGGTCACATTATCTCTTCTGAGGGTGTACGAACCGATCCAGATAAGGTATCTGCAGTCAAGAATTGGAGCCGCCCCGAAAATGTCCATCAGCTGCGAAGTTTCCTGGGGCTCTGCACGTACTACAGGAAGTTTGTGAAGGGTTTTTCCAATATTGCACGACCTCTGCATAAGCTGACGGAGAGCAAACAAAAATTTGAATGGTCCAAAGAATGCGAGGATGCATTTCTACAGCTGAAGGAGGCTTTAACATCAACGCCTATTCTCTCTTATCCTCAGCCTGAAAAATCCTTCATACTTGACACTGATGCGAGCCACGAGAGCGTTGGAGCTGTTTTATCTCAAGAAATAGACGGTAACGAACATGTCATCGCCTACTGGAGCAAATGCTTATCCAAGTCGGAGCGAAATTATTGTGTCACGAGAAAGGAATTGCTCGCCATAGTTAAAGCTGTAGAACATTTCCATCATTACCTCTACGGCCGTAAATTCCTGCTCCGGACTGATCATGCCTCTTTAACTTGGCTGTTGAATTTCAAGAATCCAGAGGGCCAGGTAGCCAGGTGGATACAGCGGCTCCAGGAATATGACATCGAGATTAAGCACCGAAAAGGTTGTCACACGGTAATGCTGACGCATTATCAAGAAGACCTTGTTCCGAGAACTGCCATTATTGCTCCCGAATTGAGAAACAGTACGGGACGACAATCCCTACTGCCTGTCAAGTTACTGCTACTTCATCATCTTCAGATCCTGATCCATGGAGTGACGACCAAGTAAGAAAAGATCAGCTTGAAGACCCAGACCTAAAGCCTATCATAGAGTTAATGGAAAAAGACAGTCGGCGACCTAGTTGGCAAGACATTTCTATCTACAGTCCTGCAACGAAAAGATACTGGGCTCTATGGAAATCTCTCCAGTTGCGAAATGGCGTCCTGTATCGGAAATGGGAATCTGACGATGGTAAAGCATTCAAATGGCAGTTACTCCTTCCCAGATCAAGAATTCCAGACGTTCTAAAGGAGTTGCACAGTAGTCCGACTGGAGGACACTTTGGTATCTTGAAAACCCTCCACAAGGTTCGAGAGCGCTTCTTCTGGAGCAAGGCGAAGGATGACGTGGAGAAGTGGTGTCATTCTTGTGACGCCTGTGCTGCCCGTAAAGGACCGAAGAGAAGAAGCCGCGGGAAGCTACATCTTTACAACGTAGGAGCTCCTTTCGAACGAATCGGGATCGACATTCTTGGTCCTCTACCGAAAACTACTGATGGGAACAAATACATCCTCGTTGCCATTGACTATTTCACCAAATGGCCCGAAGCATATTCCATTCCGGATCAAGAAGCTACCACTGTAGCAGAGACTCTAGTCCAGCATTGGATCTCGAGATATGGGACACCTTTGCAGATCCATTCCGATCAGGGAAGAAACTTCATCTCTGCTGTGTTTAAGGGCCTATGTGATATCCTCAAAATTGAGAAAACTCGAACGACACCACTACACCCACAATCGGACGGCATGGTGGAGAGATTCAACAGGACAATCCTTAATAATCTCTCGCTTATGGTCTCCAAAAATCAACAGGATTGGGACAAGAAACTTCCTCTGTTCCTGCTGGCCTACCGCAGTGCTGTCCACGAGACCACCGGATATTCCCCATCACAGATGCTCTTCGGCCGAGAGCTTCGGCTACCTTGTGATCTCGTCTTCGGTCTCCCTCCAGATGCGCCTTC
>JAXGGA010015506.1:0-28997 GCA_038373865.1 Uloborus plumipes
AATGTTTACAATTACATTCGTTTGCTTCTAGGTGCTTCAAATAATACCTTATTGTTTTCATCATCAGGGTCAATAGAATTTTGTCCTGGATCAAGAATTATCCCCTGCCCCCAGCCTCTGGTAACACGAGACTGGGCTCCCTCCGTAAGTCTCACAATCACAGGCGAAGGTACCACTTTAACAAAAGTCTCTACGGATCGGACAAGCACCAAAGGCGGATTTTGTATGAACACTAAAAAAAAAAAAAATGAGAAAAAGTAGAAATTATTTGCTTTGTAAACTACCACAGGACATTATATTCTATTATCTTATTTCAATAACTAATCTGATCTCTAAGGTAGTGTGCCAGAGGCAATTAGCAGTTAGGTTGCCATTTAGTTCTGTTTCTACAACAAAAGATATTTCTGTAATATTGAATTAAGAATCTTTTAATCAGCAACTATAATTACTAATTACTAATCTATGTATACAAAATTGATGTATGTTTGCATAGATGCATGTTTGTTCCTTCTACAAATCCAGTTTTTGTTGGATTTTCATCAAACTGGCACAGAGGTTCCTTGATGCACTAGAATTCACAGGTGGGGTTTTGAAATTAAAAAAAAAAAAATAAATAAATAAAAAACGATCAAAATTCAAATTTTTTGTCTCAAAGTGGCAATTTTCTTTCAATTTTGAACATATAGAGCAATAGAGATAAGCTTTTAAGCATACAAACTGATAAATTTAACACATTTAAATATGAGTATTTTCCAACAAAGATTACAATTAACAATGAATTATCAATTTAAGGCACACCTATTTCCTTTTAGCCTGAAATAAGTTAAACACAATGCAATACCGAGCAACGGCGAGTAATAAGCGAGTGTTTAATATTAGTTAGGTATTCCTCTGCATTTAATAACTACATTAATTCAGAAAAAACCTACAAAACAACTCTTAAGCCTACAACTTCCAAGGATTTGATCAGCTGATTTTATTCTACAAGCAGGGTATCTGCTCGACCTGGACTTTTCAAATCCATGACTTTCCCTGACTTTCCATGACTTTTGCGCACAATTTTCCATGACTTACAATTTTAACTATTTCATTTGACGCTGACATCAAAATAGAACATAAATATCAATATAAGGTGTAAGACAGTGTACCTTTGCTTTTCGAAACTATTCTTTTTTTTTCGGCTATGCAAATAAATTTAACCAAAGCTAAAAAAAGAACTTAACTAAATATATCTGAAACAGATCAAGTGCAACAATTTATTGATACAAAAAAATGAGTACAAGGATTTAGCAACATTTAAAAGTCAAAACAACTTATTATCCCCCAAAGCAGAAGTGTGAAAGTGTGAAATTCAAATTGAATAAATGCGTCACATGCTCTATTGTCAGTCAGGGGACAAAGTCCGCGCACATGCACAGTTTCGGAAAATTCGCCGCTCACGGGTTTTAACGTTGAGTATTCATCTGATTGGTCAACACAATGCAACTTGTTTGAAACTCTTATTAAGACTAATCAAAAATCTTTGGCTTATTCAAGTGTAAATTCAAAGGAATGGTAAAAATGGTAAACACCAACATTTTCTATTTGTTCAAGCATAAAAACAATCAGACAACAAATCCTTTTTTTTTCAATGAAGAAAATTTATAATTTCAGAATAAGACCAGAATATAATGTGATCACCCTATTTTGCCAGTCTGTGCATGCAAAATGTATTCTATTCCCCCCTATTCTTTTCTCTTCCCCCCTCCAATAAAAAATAGAGATTTTTTTTTCTTTTGAAATTACAGCTTTTACTCAATTTTTTCGAACTCGAGGAAAAACGTGCCTGTATTTTGTAATTAAATAAACAAATGAAAAGTCAAGGAAGCACTTTGTCTTTAAAAGTTCGGTGTTTTCTTAAAAACTATTAGAAACCAATAAATTGGAAGAGCTAAAATTTGAGTTCAAAAATATATAAATTATTAAAATAAAATTAACAATGAGTATATTTAACGTAGCACAACACAAAAATAGCTTCAGAATATCAAAATAATTGAAGCATTTACAGGATGCAAAAGGATTGAAGACTTGACAATGGCACGCCATTTTCGGCGAAGCACGTGCTCAATGTTAGAATGTCAACCATAAATAAATAAATAAATAAATAAATAATAAGTTGTACAAAACCCATTACACACGTATTTCTGTCCCTGTATTTCTAAAAAAAAAATGACCATGGAGGCAAAAAATTCGAAAAATAATTTTAATCCACCAGACAAATCTAAATTTTGTTGAAAGAAAATCATTAAGATACCAGCAAAAACGTATTTTTCAGAAAAGCTCATGTTTAACTTGTTAAAGATATTCTTTTGTATAAAAATCCAATCCTGATTATTCTATTTCTAAATTGTTTTAAAAGTAAAGCGAAACGAAAAAGCGGCGCCTAACCGCGAACTTTTAACGATTGCCGATTATGCGCAAAAATAAAACTTCTCGGGGTATGTTTATTTTTTATTTTATTATTATTTTTTAAATTTTTGTCTTGAAAAAACGGCTCCCGATTTCGAGATCCCGACGATTGCCGATTTTTCGATGGACACAATTTTTTTGCAGGAGCACGATCGTGAACGTTCGAAGATCGCCGATTTTTCGGCACATTTTCTACGAAAAATAATACCTTTAGAGTTTTCAAGGACATTTTAAAATTTTCAAGGATTTTCCAGATCTCTTGAAAGACCAAATGAAATTCAAGGACTTTTCAAAGTCGCGGGAGCCTTGCAATAACGAAGCAGAATGACGATGGATGTTTTTTTGTTCTTCCGAGATCGGGAGAAATAACCACCGATCCTGAGCGCTAAAATCCATGATAAACAGTCAGTTTCCATGACTTTTGGACATTTTTCGCTGAAATCCATGACTTTCCATGACCAATTTCGATCATATATGAAATCCATGACTTTCCCTGACTTTCCAGGTGCGCGGACACCCTGTACAAGAGATTACATAAAAGCAAAAGATCAACCAGCAAGGGGAGCCGAGCCTAACAAGACTAAAATTTATTTGCTTGTTGAATGAACACCCAATCATCAACCTTCAAAACTGTACATCCCACCTCAAGTAATAGCAGTCAGTAAATTATTTCACATGTTTTCAGTCATTGCTGCCCAGAATAGCCGGCCATAACTATTTATTTCTTACTGCCAAAAAGACAATTTAAATATGTCTATTCAAATCAAAGTGATCAAAAGTTTAAAACATTTCCTCCGAGTTGCATTCCTAACTGTTAGTAGTTTTTAAATGTTTTTTTAAAGTAAATTTGAAGTTAAACATCGCATTTAATTTTTTGAGTAGCATGTGAATAACAGAACTGTGGCATACTGTAGATTGCTGCGACATAACAGAAGTATTGTCTTCAAAAGAGTCATTCATTTCTCCTAAACACATCATTTTTAACAGAGTTCACGCACAATTGTAAATTATACTATCTCGGCAATGAAAATTTCTTGCAACTTATGAATAAGCGTATGGAAATAGTTGCATTATGCACCAAAGACTGACATCTTAAGAAAAAAGAACTTAATCATGACAATCCATGGAAATTACGATAAGAATTTTTTAGTCATTTCTTTATTACTCTCCACCCTCCGTATACAATAATTATTCTTTAATTATACTTAATAATTAAAGAACTTAATCATGCCAATCAATGCAAATTACGATAAGAATTTTTAAGTCATTTCTTTATTACTCTCCACCCTCTGTATACAAAAGAAGCTTTTGGACATCAAGGTATTTGGACCTGAGATACCTCCTTTCATATATTATTTATCTTATTTTATTGAGAATTACATGAATTTAATCAGGGCTGATAGTGGTCAGAGTTCAAAAATTTTGAAAACTGCTAACGCAAAATAACATTATTGCATATAATATTCATTTTTCTTCCTTTTATGATTCCCTTTCTTAGATAACAAAATACAAAAGTGCATCACCATTTTTTTAAGTACATTTGTTCTGAAAAATTGTGAACACCTTGAAACTTGTGGATCGTAAATCACAAAGGGGGGGGGGGGGAGCAACTTTTCTCTGAAACCCAACACATGCTTGCTTATTTTTACTTTCATAATGCCTCTTTGATGTTTAAAATTATTAATAGAATGAAAAATTAGTACAATAAGCAAACTTTTATGTTAAAATAACTTAAAAATTTACTCCACTAAACAGAAAACATATTCAGTTTCAGTCTTACCTGTCATGTTAACCGTAAACTTGAATTTATAAAGGCCGCCTTTTAAGAAAAAGGGTTTTAAATAAAGCATAGATTTCCTGTAAGAATCAACCATGGTCAAGTCTATCTCTTCAATTACTTGACCATTAGTTTCATTTAACCTATAGCCACTCCAGCTTCTAACAGTTTCACTGGAATCATTACACTTCATTGTGGTATATGAGTAAAGTACAACTGGTATGGACCTATCAAAATAGATAAAACATTTTAGAAAGAACTACTAATATAATCAAGTTACTGATATTCATAATAAACATCCTTTAAAAATACAAGCATTAACTCGGGAGAACGCGCAAGGGGGTGTTTTACATCCCAGAGAAACATTTAGGCACGTAATTTGTAATCCCCTTTTTTTTAAATGGATGAACTTCAGTGTAGTTGCCTTGAAGATCATCTTCTAAGACGGGGTCCGTTCAAAGAAGAAATTCCTTTTATTGTTCATTGGAATTTCGAGTTTGGGGTGTTGGACACCCCGTTGCGCGCTCTCGCACTAGTCTTTTTTCGTTCATCTGTGTAGCTTGCAGAAGAAAGATGTCTCGCTATATGCGTTATGATGAAATGCAGCGTTTGAGGAATTTATTAAATGATGTTTCCATTGATGATGAATCAATATGTGAGTCAGCTGATGAAGTATGTGATGAATTAAACAGAAGTGACCACGATACAGATTCAGAAAATGATGAATCGCAAAGCGAAAATGAGGACACTTCCTTGGATTCGAGCGACCTTTATTTCGGAAGAGATGGAGAAACTAAATGGATGAAGAATAAATATCAGCCGAATAAATGAGTTTCGGCAAAAAATATTGTATTTAAATTGCCTGGAAATACAAGAGAAGCTGAAAATGTAAGAACTCCTGAAGAAGCTTGGTCTGTTCTTTTCAATGATGATTTGATTAGAGTCCTGGTAGATTGCACGAACATTTATATCGATAAAATTAAAGAAAATAATTCTCGAGAGAGGGATGCAAACAAAACGAATGAAAATGAAATAAAAGCATTCATAGGCTTGTTATACATGGGCGGATTGCATAAGTCATCTCACGTAAATGTGAAATACATTAAATTATTTTTTTCGATGTAAACTATGTATGTAAATGCTTAAAGAAATGTGATTTTACTTTATACAAAATTTAGTGATGAAAAATACCTTTAAAAGTAGATTTAAAAAATTATAATTGTTTGGGGTGTTAAACACCCCTTGCCCGTTCTCGAGTGCGGATTATTTGGCGCGCGCCGATGGGTTAACAAGAGTGAAATCTTAATCAGTTTATGTATTAGACAGCAGTACAGGGGACCAATATTGCTCATGTTTTAAAGAACCCCCTGCAATAACAATCTTGCATAAATAAAATTTTATAGACCAGCTATTTATATAGACAAGAGATTTGCAAGATTTAATTTCTTTTTTCTTCTTTTTCACTGATAAAAAGTTTCATTCGAAAAGGAGGAGGGGGAAGGGGCTAAATCAAACATTATTATTACTTATTTATTTATTATTCTTATTAGTTTTAACTCTCAGGGATGACTATCTAGAAAAAAGTTTCTTCTTCCTATAACAGATTAATAAATTTAAAACAGTTCCATGATTAAATAATTATCTAGTTTTCAGTCAATAGCAAAAGCAAATGAAAAGAAACATTATGGCTATTGGGTTCAAACGTACAAAAAATTGTCTTATTTGCCATTAACAGTATTTTATTACCACTTGACAAACAGTTTTCTCTCTCTGAAAGAGAAAGCTTTACTGATTTTTACTTCAACTGATTTTACTGATTTTTATAGCAAAGGATGTTGAACAAAGGGAAAAAAATGTGTTAAGTTCAACAACATGCATTAACATATTAACAACAAAAGATAACAAACTACAAATCTAACTGACTAAGAAAAAATAAGTTAGGGATAAGTAGAGTAATCAGATGAGAGAGTAGAAACTAACAGGCTTTCAATTAAAACATATTTTATTTGTAACACTCTACCTTTTTACTTCCTTTAACGTAGTAAAGGAAGTATTGTGATCGCGAAAAAAATTTCACTCAAATTTGGGTCTAAATTTTGATTTTGCTCACCCCCAAATGAATGTTGAATAGTTTTTTCGACTTGTCAGGACGTGCATATGTACCTACCAACATATAAACAGCCGAAAAATCATTTTCAACCACTCCCCGAGTTAATTACGATGAGTTTTCTCATGACGTCTGTATGTACGTATGTATGTGTGTCGCATAACTCTAAAACTATATGCTGTAGAAGCTTCTAGTTTGGTATGTAGGCTCTGGGGATGGTTTAGTTGTGCACCTCCCCTTGTGGTTGCATTCGAATGTTCCCAAGGGGGTGTTTTACCCCTTTTTGGGGTAAATCAGTGTTAATTTCATTGCAGACTCAAGTGATCTAATTGGTGCGACCACTTGGCGATATGTCGCCAAGCTTTTGGTCGCTACGTCTTTGAGTGTTTGACGCCAACTTGGCGACAAATCAAAAAGTTGGCGACAAATTTGGCAAAAAAATTTTTTTTTTTGAATTTGGGTTCAACTTGGCGCTATTTTGCGAAAAATTCACTGAATGATGTTAAAATCGTCAATATTTAGAAAATTAACCATTGTAAAACATTTTTTGCATTGTTTCGTAGCAGATAAGGGGTGTAAATATTTGAATTGTTACCTTGCTCACTCCAAGCACTTTTTTTAACACTTAAGGGAACTACTAAGAAATTTACACGTAAAAGGAAGTAGTATGGGGTCCATACCAGATTTTTTTTCTACTTTCGCTAATTTTTCTTTGCTCAAAAGGGATGATTTTAAGAGTCTTGTCTATACTTCAACTTTTATTCATTGTCACTTTAATAGGTTTAATACTTTGAAAAAAAAAGAAAGAAAATAATAAATTGTCTGTGATAATCTATCATACTGACTGAAACAAGAAAAGAAATTAAAGTATAAAATGGTTCAAAAACAGGAAGAAAGAATAAATGATTTGGAAACTTTGCTTCCAATGGGACTTGATCATAGATGCCTTGAAGGGTATTCAAACATGAAAATGATAAATGTTTTGCATAGTAGTGTGGTAGACAAAAGGGTCCCAAAAATATGTTCTGACAGCCCCCAAACAAGTAAATTTGTTACCGCCAAGACAATTTAACAGAAACCGTTGCTCTATTTCACATACAGTGAAGTAACGTTTATACCTTTCTCTTTTATACATACTTCTCATTTACATGATTTTCTAATTGGTATTGGCAGAGTCTACTTTATATCAACTGATATCTATTATAGACTACTTTTTTCATGTCGTCCCTACAAAGACGGTGCTTCACTGTCATTTTATAAAATGGCATGCATCAAGTCATAAAGGATCTGCTCTTGGCATTGTTTAAATTGCAGTTTCATTTTTAGTAGATGTTTTGCTACTTTTTTTTTGAGCAATGACAAATTGCTATTTGTTATGTGGTGTAGCCCCTCTTTAAAATTGGCAGTTTACCAACATACCCAAGTAGCATCAACTCTTCGGATTTTGCTCGGCCGATCATTGAACTCCTCGTAAACTGATCCCGTAACGCACGAGGACATCGTTCTGATCAGTATCCGAGCACGGTTTCGATGAGCTAATTTTAATTGGAAAGCGATATCTTTCCGATCAACTTTCAACAAAATTGATCCTAAATTCATCGGCACGGGACTGCACTGCTCGTAAATTGCTCCAAATCTCATCGTATTTCAAGCAAAACTCATCGGATTTTGCTGCTCGGATTCTGTTTGGCCGATGAGAGCAATTCCTACTGTGAACTCATCTGAATCGATCATCGGCCGATGAGAATTTCATCGGGTTTCGATGAATGGCCAATCATCGCCCGATGAGATTATGCTGCTAGGGTATCCACCACTTCTGCAGAGGGTCTGTGCAGCACATTGTAGTGCAGCAAGATAGAGTCTGCAACAGTCTTAAAGCATCACCATTCAGGACATGCAGGCAAAGGAGTACACATAATACTGCATGGACACACACACACACACCTATCGAAATTTGTCTTCGTAAAATACATAATTTGAATTAAAGGTGCCAAAATTCAGTTTATTTTGCTTTCATATGATTCCGGATTTTTTATCCTTCTGGCAGTAATAAACTACAGATCAGTATTTCATTTTTGATCAGCAAAAAATGAGTGCCTTTTGCTTAAAATTGCTTACATTAGTAGTACAAATTAAAATAACACTGCTCATTTGAAGTATGCTGAAAATCAAAATTAAAAATTATTAATAAAATAAACTTAGTATCATAGATACCTAAATATCTCTGGAGCCAAGTAATAGTTTGGAATTCTATTTCTGATTGAAAGATCCGGAGCTTTACAAGTTTGGTTTGTGATAAAAAATCTAACGGTTGTGTTGACTTCAGAAATGGCATTGAATGCTTTAAAAAAGGCATCCATGTAGCCCTTGGATATATAAGTATGTCGAATGATGAGAGGATTTTCCAGTTCACCTTCCCACACAACTTCCTCTGCGGTGTCGTTACAAGTTTCTCCATTGCCAAATGCTCTCAATACTGTGCCATCATCATAATCTACCAAGAGGCAAGTATCTGTACCAACACGTTCAAGATATACCTGAAATGAATAAATTTCTTTTAGACAAAACGCCATAGTAATTACATACAAACCCTTGGGAAGCAAACAGTAAATTATAGTTATTTAAAGCTAGTAGGGCAAGTCAATTGGGTGGGGGGGGGGGGGGGGTATGTTGATTGACAGCTTTTCGATCATTGACAGCACCATATTACCACATTAATTGTATGATATTATTAATTAAGATAATTTTAATGAATTATAGGGGAAAAACATTATTTGATATGCATTTATTTATTATTTTTTTCATGTCTCCCATTATTGATTTCTTTTCGTGTACTACCAACTAGTAAGTCGCGTACCCAGGAAACACTGGTTTAAATAAATCACAAATTTAAAACATCACAGAAACTGTCATCTATTCTTTGCTTTATGTAGAACTACAGCAGTGGATATTTCTTTCTTTGTTACCATGTATCATTATATCTCGATACATGTTTTACATGTAAATCAATGAAGTACAGTAAAAATTTCTTGAACATATTGTGAAAACTACAAAGATCAAACCTCAAATTCTTTATCCTCCTCTTCTTCTAATGTAGCATTAACATTATCAATAGCAATCAGTCCTTCAACAGGCTCCATCAAATACAGAAACAAGAAAACAGGGTCTGTTGTTTTTTGGACATGATTGTACGCTGACACAGTGAAATTATAGTATCCAGGCTAAGGGAGAGAAAGAACCAGATTCAGTAAAAGCAATTTATCTTTTATAGTTATAATTTTGAAATACATTCATAAGTTTGTTAATAAAAGATTGTTGGAGAAAAAAGAAAATTTGATTTTTTAATTAAATATCTTAGATAGAGTTAACTCAAACAAAAATAACATTTTTTTCAAAAAAAAAAAAAAAATAAATAAATAAATAAATAAATAAATCACACTTTCAATAATTATACGAAAACTATGCAAAACAAACCTCTTGAAACATCATAGTGTAACTTGAATCAGAGCTATTCATCAAAGTTGTACCATTTGCCATTTGTACAATATATAATTCAACCTCACCTAGTGGTAGAAATAGAATACATATAACATTTGACTACATATGAGGAAAAAGACAATTTTAATGAAAACTACTTCTGCACAAGAACATTTCTATGAAGTCAAGAAGGCTACAGTATTATTATTAAGCACAATAAATGACTGCTCAATCAAATAGCTACTTTCCGAAAAATGCAATACAGTAAAACAATCATTTTTAGCAATGCCTCAAATGTTAATAAATATTCGAACATGATTGTTTTTAACACAGAATTTTTTGAACTGGGGGCGTCTATTTGATGGTTACCTGATTCTAGCCAGTAGAAAAATTTTGGTTTGAAAATGCTGAAAAATTCATTTATGACGGGTATAAATATGATGCAAGTAAGCTGAACCATCTACTAAAGAATGTTGTGACCGCATCTCAGGAATTACAACACAAGGCTGAATTCTTGAAGAATTTCTACAAAGTATGGAAATGAAGAAAAGGGGGTCAGAATGGAATTGATCCATGCGAGCCCCCAAACTTGAATTTTTAGGAGGCAGAGTTGTCACCAAGCTGAATGAAGCTCTGAATTTTACTGCATGATAAAAAAGGAACATGGACCAGTTAAGCTTTTGTGAGAAAAGATGTTAGGCATCATTAAAAAACATGCAAAACTTCACAATTGTCACCGAATTTGCCAAAACTCCAGGCAAAATTTGCCAAATAAAAAATATTTTTGGGGAGGTCACACAGGAGCTTCCCGTCCAATATCTACAATTGAGTCCACTGGTGCAGTGGGGGACTTTGGAGCAGTGGATGGAAAAACTCATTTTATTTGTAGCGCGCTACAACTACAACTACTTAAAGTTTACAAATACCTTTGTGCTATTGATCTAGTAGAGAAAATATCAACGTAAAATAGGCACAAATAAGCAGATACTGCAGACACAACTACTTAGTTGTAAATGTAGTTAACTACAACTATTTTTTTTACTGTAGCAACTACAAATTACTCTTGAAATGTAGTCGCTACTTCGCTACTTTTAGAAAAATAAATAAATAAAAAGCACACACCATTTGAGGATTGAACGAAAAAAAGTTGAAAAGTAGTTTTTATTAATACATTAGCTTAAACATGGAAATATTACTGAGAATGGTCTTTTTTTTAATGCCAAACAAATCAATGAGTCATACAGATAGAATGCATGGCGTCAAAACGATGTCTAAGGTTAGCTGATATTTTTATGACTCTAATTTCTCAATGCGGCCGCTGATGTACTCGTATAAGATTTGCATCAGTCAGATTCGAACCTTGTTTCTCATTCTTTCTTTTTATTTAATTTTTATATTTTATTTTATAATAAATTCAAAAGTAGCATCCAGAAATCGCTACAAACTACTATTTTTCGTATTGTGCTACTCACTACTCAACTTTTTTAAAAAAAAAGTGCGTTACACTACAAACTACTAAAAATTCTATCTACTACAGTAGTTTCGCAACTTGTAGCGGGCTACTTCCGACCACTGCTTTTGAGCTAATACAAAGGACTTGCTCATAAATAATTTTTAACATTTTATGATTATTTTGTACTTGATTTCTTGTCATTTATTTAATACTTGAGCCTCTATAGCAGTGGTGTGCGGAGCAATATTTTAAAGGGGACCAGTTGTTAGCATTAAACAGTGCATATTTTTTTACGTCACTGTCAAATGCAGAAATCTGATAAATGTTGACATTCTCCAATTTCGGTATTTCAGTTACACAAAAACAAACTGAATTTTAAACGATTCAATTTGTATTTAATGCTTAAAAGTATATTTTGCTGCTTCATTTGTCCACATAATAACAAAATTAGTTATTCCGAAGTCCTTTATTTAAGAGCAGAAAAAAATAATAATAACAAGGGAAACAGTGGATGGGTGGAGCTTCCCCAGCCCCCTTCTAAAAAGAAAGAATAGAAAAAGTTTTTATAAGTGTCTCCTAATTAACACATAAATCGATTTTTGCCGGAGCTCCTGGCTAATCGGTTAAACTGTGCAGGCCATGACGTCCAGCAGAGAACTGGATTCTACAACCGAGTCCCTTGTTATAAATTCAAATTAAGAGTAGAAAGAGGAAAATAGTTTTTAGAAGTCGGTTTGCTGGTACTGAAACTCACTTTGAAACCTGCACAAAAGGTTTTAAAACAAGGACCGTCAGATTGTTTCGTAAAGGTGTTAATTGATCAAATATAAGTTAATTAGCAAACACCAATGTTCGGGCAAGCTATACTGACTTGGACGGAGCAGGCTTCTGCCTACTGGTCCCTCACTTGAGCAAGTCGGGGCGAGCGACACTAATGCGGGAGAGACAGAGAAATGGAGGTTTCTTGAAGAATTAGCGCTTTAGGGGGAGGGGGGAGACATTCTCCTTCATTTTTACTTGCGAACATTTCAAATATGAAATTAATGTTTTAGTTAGTATAAACAATTTTTTTGAATTTTTTGACTGGTTGATTATTCAAGGGACTAGCCTAGTCCCTCGGGTCCATGGACGGCACGCCACTGCTCCATAGTTAACTTTATGAGTCTCACGGATAAAAAGCTTTCAAATTCAAAGCAGTTCTTTGCTCCCCCCCCCTGAATATACATTTAAGCTGGAATGAAATTAATTTAAAAAAAAACTTGTCACAAAAGTCTATACACTGCTACAAAAACCGAGAGTGAAGTTTTTAGAACTTTGAAAGTGACACATCAAAACAATCTTACCTGTTGCTACGCTCATATGCATTGTAACATTACGTTCTACTGGGAATTTATTCTTTTCAGAACCATAGCCAGCTATTTGATCATGACTGCTAAGCATAGGACTATACAAAACATTCACAGCAAGATCTCTAATGCGGACAGCAGTTTCAACCTTCAGAAAAAAAGCTTAACTTTTAGAAATGATAAAATTTTATTTAATTACATTAATTGAAACAGCAGTGAACAACATTATGGGTGCATATAAGATATATTTTCAATCTATTAATGCAAGTTACCATTGTGAGATTTCCTTATAATAATTCTCATATTGACATTGATTAAATACTTTTCACTCCTTACAATGCACACAATCAATGACATTGTCTCAAATTCACTAAATTTATTAAGGTTTAAAAAACTATATTTTACACACAGTACTAATGCTTTAAATATGCATTATTAATATTTTCTACATTTATATATACATTTACTATCATTTTTCAGTTTACATTTCATTGAGTTTTTAATGCTTAGAGTAAGTAAAAGTATGGTAAATATGCAAATGAGCAAAAAAAAAAAAAAAATTCTGCAATACTTATTTTAAACATATCTTAATTTTAAGCATTTATAAAGCTAAGAGTTGCAAATTGGCAATGAATGATATTAAAAAAAAGTTAACTATTTCTTCATTCTGCACAAATTACACTAAAGTCCTAATAAAATTATTCTTACTTCAGTGAGTAGTGTATATGAAGATACAATATTTGAGATTCGAATATTGACAAGATAGACTCCAGCTTTTCTGTATTTATGTTCAAATGTTTCCTGAATGCCTTCTCCTTCCTTTGGAATGTTCCACTTCCATGTTTTCTTGTCGCCAAAAGTAAAGACAGCAGTTGCGTTTGTCGGTAATAGCTCAGAAGGTGGGTAAGTGAGTTCAAATATGATGGAGCCTGAAAAAATATTATTTAAATAAGTAAAAATATTGACACATGTTGCCAAACAGGAAAAATATTATAATCTTAAGCAGGTTTGTGTTCAAAATTTATTTTTAGTTGTAAATTTTAAGAGAGCACTGACTGAAGCGCAATAGAAATGGTGGCATGATATTATAATAATCAACAGCATCAGCAATTCTGTGTAAAGACAATTATTGGGTGTAGTCTAAACGTATACGAATAATGTGTACTGAATGGCTATTTTTAAGTACATATACCTAAATATATATTTAGTTGAACTGCATTATCTTGACAAACACTACTCAAGCAGTGTACATTTTTTTTTCTGAAGTTCTGCACATTACTTAACTCAAGAGAATAAAGAAATAACAGCTGTCAAGTGAGAAAGGAGTTTTTAAATTGAAAAGATTCATAAATTAGTGGTTAAAAGACAAATAAGCTGGAAAAATTAAACAAGTTCATTAAAAGAAATCCCTTTTTTAAACTTCAATTATTTTTAGTACAACATTTTCCAGTATCTAAAACAATAACAAGGGACTGATTAGAAAGAAAAAATTGTTGCAAATACATGCTGATTAACATTAAAAAGCATTTTAGCACTTTCACACACCAACAAACATATGAGAAATAAAGTATCCAACATACTAGGAAGTATTTGAGGAGTATTGGTGGTAACTCCATAAATAGGAAGAACAGGCCTTTGAGCTTTTAGTATATGAACTTGGGTAAAATTTGCATGAGGATTTGATGCTCTCACACGAATGACATAAACTCCAGGCTGTGGGTACTTGTAAGTTTTCTCATATTTCCCTCCCTTTTTCACCTCTGAAATAAATAAATAAAAAAAGTAAATGAACAAATAAAAAAATGCTTACAGCAATTCATTAAATACAGCACATCGAAACCATAAGAAAGTTTCAAGAATGAAGAAAAAGTAAAACAATATAACCTTTATTTTAAAATATGGATTTAAAACCATGGGTCAAAAAGCGAAATCAAGGGATTAAATTGTTAAAAATGCAACATTTAAAAAAAATCTATGAACTACATTTATTGTAATAGTAATGTTAAAAAAAAAAAAAAAAAAGACATTTATTGTGATAGCAATGTTTAAGAAAAAAAGCATTTTGTGGTTATTATAAAATTCTCTCCTATATTTCTTATGAATTCTTGGAACTTACATATAATCCCTATTACTTTTTCCTAGAGGTAAAAGCAAAATTAAGAGCAAAAATTGAAGACCATTTTAGAGGTCTCACTTCACTTAATTTATTCATTAACAAAAATATAAGGTGGAAACAGACAAAAATTTTAAACTATTGAAAGTCATTTGATCGTCTGCAATGATAAAATTGAGTAAAAGGATTCTTGTTTAAAATTTGCAGGAAAAGATTATAACTCCATAACTTGGAAGTTCCAAACTAACTCCATCATAGGAAGAAAAACTTGTTAGTGTTTAAAAAAGGGGGAAAAAACAATAGCACTGAAAAAATAAATAATACATTAACACAATTTTTGCACTCAAATGCATAACATTTCTTCAAAAATGCTGATGAAATATCAAAGAATCCTTACCTCTTAAAAATTCTTTTTTAGTTTTGCCATCTCCAAATTCCCACAAAACATCAACAAAAGTACCACCACTAATTTTTATTTCAATGGTCACTTGTTCCAAAGTTGAGACATCTGGGGGATTAACACTTAACTTTAATCCGGCAAGAGGCCTCTGAGAATCAACCTGCTGTTGCCGAACAATGGGGGTAGTAGAAAATTTGTTCGATAGCTTCATAACAACATCATGCATACCTGAAAAGAAAAAACAAAATTAATGAACAACTAATACCAAACACTGTTTCCCTTAATTACTATGACAACAAAGTCTTCAGTGTTTATCAGGTGTCGATTGAAATTGTGAGAAAATGAAATGCATCTCTTGAGGATAATAACATCAGTTCCTCTATTTGTGAATGGCATCACCCTTTACATTAACTGATTGAAATAAGAAGGCTCAATTTTCAAATTCATTTTAAGTAAAATGAAATTCAACCTGATTTATTCATTTTTAACAAAAAAATGTTTGGATGAAAAAGCTTCCAAGTTGACAATTAAATCTTTTGTTTACTATGCACATAAATGTACTTGAGTTTTTTTCTTTTTCTTTTTTTATATTCATTTATTTATTTTAAATGATTTGTTTGTTCGTTTCAAGGACATAAAGAAACTTTTGAGGGACTTTCTTAAGAGAATATTGATGAAAATTTCAAAAAGTTAGCAACTTAATTTAATATTCCATTGGAATGTTACACAATAAAAGCAATTCTTTAATGTCAACAAAGGAGTCAAGAATATAAATAGAGTGATAAATATGCTAAAAAGGTTTAAAAGCTGTTTTAAATAATTGTCCAACAACAGTATAAGATCTGTTGACTAAATGCACTTTTTTCTCTTTAAATAAATTAAGAACCAACTTTTTCTTGTAATATCGTCGGCACCATGCTAAACTAACGAATGTGAAAAATCACGTTTTTCAAGTTCAAAATTTACAAATAATTATAATTAAAATGATACCTTCGAACGTTAGTTTTGCACTTAAAAGTATCTATAAAAGTTTAAAAATTGAAAATAACCAAACATGGCAGGTGGGAATAAGTTATATGCAGTGTTTTGGCTCTCCTGAAAAGTGACAATTTTCACATTCGTTAGTTTAGCATGGTGGCGACGATATATAAGGCAACAGAAAGAATTTCAAGAGTGATACTTAAATTTAGTAATTAAATTGATTCTTCAATATTAACTTGTTATTTCAGTTACACTACAAATCTCATACACTAGGCGCCGGTTAATTGAATAAAACAGTTAAAAACCAAAATAAATCCAGCTTCATTAAAATGGCTGCCTCATTGAATCAGCCTCTTTATTCAATTCTAGCCAGCCTAGCCAGAATGTTATGGATCTAGGTGTCTTAATAAATCAAGACTTCAAGTTCGGTCAACAGTGCAGCATAGCTAGAAACAAAGCGAATAATAGGATACTTGGGTTTATAAATAGATCTATTTCAAACAAATCTAAGAAGGTTCTTCTGCCTTTATATAGAAGTTTAGTAAGACCTCATTTAGAGTATGCTGTTCAGTTTTGGCCTCCTTATCTTAACACGCGAGAGATCGCGCGGGGTCGAAAACGACCCCAGCCATTTTTGTTTCCATTTCTTGGAATTTCATGGACAGATAAGGAAACCATCTTTTGGGTAACTGCCATTGTGTCCTTGATTGATAAGTGGGTGTGGTTGGAATTTTCTTTAATCCTTTTAATTCTTGTAAACTAGGGGGGTTCTTGCGATTGGAGTTGCTGACGTCAGTAAAGTTCTCGGAATGGAACAGGTGTTTGGAGTCGGTTCCATTCAAAGAATTTCGAAACACTTTGTGAAAAGGAAGTAGTTTTCAGTAATCCTTCTTCTAGCCATGTTTTTTCACTTAACAAGCGTGTCGTTCACAATGATTATGTAGTTCTGTCCTTGCAAAATTCATATTTTTCAATCGATTTTGCACTACTTATAACAAAGAAAAGATGGCGATTCCATATGAGCAAGGAATGAAGCATTTTAGCTAATTACTAGCTGATGAAGAAAGTGATGAATATGTGTCATTTCAGACGATGAAGGTTTAGCAACAAAAAAAAACTTCAGCAATTTTGACAGTGAAAGCAAATTTTTTTTTAGCAAAAATTCTGATAATCCTAATACAGATGACATCTTAATTGGAAGAGATACAGAAACTATTTGGCAAATAAATAAATTTAGAACTAATGTTTGTACTTCAGTTTGAAATATAAGTATTTTTCTTCTTGCACCTATGGGAAACGCACAAAATGTTACTGATGTGTTTGAGAGCTGGAGCATTTTCATAATAGTTCATAAAGCACTTTCTTTATGCATTTCAAATCAAAAACTAATCACTGTAAAAGTCTCTGTTAGTGAAAAAACATAAATGAATAAAATAAAATAAAGAAATCATGAAAAAGAGGAAAAGAAATGAAGAAAGACACATTGGGGTCGTTTTCGACCCCGCGCGAGCACTCGTGTGACAAAACATGCCACGAGCTCTCGCGAGTTAAGAAGGATATTAGTTTATTGGAAAGGGTACAAAGGAGGGCTACAAGGTTAGTGAATGGATTTTCTAATTTAGACTATGATTCCAGACTTAGAATGCTTAACATATATAGTCTTGAGCAAAGGAGAAACAGAGGGGACATGATTCAGGTGTTTAAATTTATCAAAATGAAAGATGTCATAGGGTTACATTTTTGCATGAAAAGCAGGACAAGGGGTCATTGTTATAAGCTGTTTAAATCTCAGGCTAACCAGGAAACTCAGAAAAAATTACTACTTTAGCAGAGTAGTGGGAACTTGGAATAGTTTACCGGAAGAGGTGGTAAGGAGCAATGGAGTAGATGGCTTTAAGAGGGCCATTGATCTTCATTGGGGTCCATAATTTGACTAGGACTAGCCCAGTTGGGCCCAGAGCCTGTAGCTGGTCGTCGCATTTGTATTTGTATAAAAAATGTTCAGAATAAATGTGATACATATGGGTGATTCTATTCTAACTGTGATTTTTTTGACAAAAAAAAATCAGATTTTAAATTTAAGCTTTCTCAATTTTTCGATGCATATTCAGTATCCATTTTACTGTCAAAATAAAAGCCTGTGAGGAATTTACTACAACTTCAATGCGTCAAAAACGAGAAACAAATTTCAAATTTTCCAGTCCACGGTACTGACTCCTTTATCCACGGTACTGACATAATACAAATTTGGTAAACATTCTTTAGGAAAATCATTTAATACATTCTTGGGTTCTGTTACAACATTTAAAAATTCTTTTACATTGATTATTTACCGCATTAATAACAACAATAACAATTAACTCTTATAATTGTTAGCAACTATTAACTGAAAAAAAAAAACTATATTTATAGTATTTAACAAAAAACAAATTGTTTAAACTATGTTAAACTTATTAAAGTAATGTATCAAATGCATTCATAATTATAAATAAATAATATTAAATTACATGAAGTATGAAGAATGATTTTTGGTTTTCATCGTTAAAAATTTTTTTTTTTAAATTCCTGTACGTAAATCTTTAATCGTAGCCTTCATATAACGCTTTGTTACTTGCTTTCCATTTATTTTTATTGAAGTTTTTTATCAGGAATTATCTTACTATTTTCTTCATAAAAATTTATCACCCGATCTTGAATAAATTTTTGATTCCTTTTTGCATTTTTTACATACTCCAGTGACTGATTACTCCTATGAACTCTTGAAGAAATAATAGGAGCAACATTTTTCCTAATGGCAGATATTTGTCGATATTTTTTAACAATTTTTCCGCTTATTGCTCAACCCAATATTTGCTTAAACTTAGAACTGTTTGAGTCTTGGTAGGACGATTTTAGTTGCCTTACCATAACTTCATGAAGCATCAATGTTTTGTGAACTCTGGGGTTCACGTTTCGATCTTTTTACATTTTGTCAACTTTAGATTTAGGCGATGTGGATTCTAATTTTTTGTTTTTTTCGCGTTGTAATTTTTTACGTAAGCTTTTGATTCTTGTTCGCAGTTTTTTATTATCTTCCAATAATTTTTGTTGCGTCTGAAACATTTATGTAGATTTTTTTGAATTCGTTTCCTTCCTACAGTAGCTTGCTTGGATTCAACATTATTATTTTCACCATTTTGCTTCGTTGTCAACTCAACATCTTCTTGTCGGGCCCGTGAGTTTTTTTTCCATAAATTTTGCTGTTTGCGACGAGCTCGCTGTTCTCGTTTTGATTTTTCTTGAATTGACTTAAGTTTTCCTTCCTTTTTCCTTTTTTCATTTCTTGCTCGTTCATTCAGACAGTAATTTTCATAAGCTTTTGGATCATTGCGCATTTTTTCCCTCCTTACCTTTTCAGCAATGCGTTTTTGCTCCAACCGATGTTGTTTTACCTCTGCACTAACTTTATTTTTACGCTTGACTTTTGTTCTTGCAGATAATTGTGGAATTCGGCAACTTATATCATTATTAGTATCAGGTACTTTTTTACTACGTAGTGTTGGAGTCATCTGCATAAAAAATATTGCAATTAATGATTAAAACAATTTTATTACTAATTTATAATTTTTTCACACGGTACTGACAGACACGGTACTGACATTTTCATTTAAAAAAATTACTGTGCCTGTTTGGCTGTAGTTTTGTTAATGTCGATTTATCGTGTAGTTTAGGTTAGTATTAAATACAAATATCTGCAATTTCGGATAGGAAAAATCAATAGTTGTTAAATAAATCCATACCACGGTACTGACAGGAAAATTTATGACATACCTTTTTCAAAATGGAAATCTAAAATGACACAACCTCTTTGCACTATTTAGTCATCTCTATGCTTGTAAATATTACTCAGGTGAAGTGATTTCAACATCGTTCACAAGGCGTTTCATAAATCCCAATGTAGACGGTGCTCGAGTCACACAAATGCAAATTTTAAAGAAACGTTAAATTTCGGGGACAAGAGTTATTGAATCAGAACTCAATATCAACTTAATGTATTGACCAAAATACAGGTCGTTTCTTTTATTTCGATCATATACATTAGAATGTATGAGGTAATTACTTCAAATTATTTATTGCGACCAAAAAAATTCAACATTTACAGAAAAACTCAAAAAAGAGACATGACACGGTACTGACATTTTGGTGATATGTTGTAGGTTTTCTCTTAATGCAAGATATATTATATAAAAAAATATGATGAAATGTGTTCCTAAACATCTAATAAACACAATCATCTCATTAATAGATTATTAAATAATGAAAAGTGAGAATAAACAACATAGGACATAAAAAATCACAGTTAGAATAGAATCAGCCATATAAGCAGTGACCACTGTACATGAAATTGAAAATCATTTATGAAACAACAGAATCAGTAGGAAGGTGGTTTGCTATTCACAAGGGGAAGTTCTAGTGAGAGTCAAATAAGAAAAATATATCAATGAATATGGAGTAAGAAACCTCTTCAAAAAAGTTTAAAGAAAAGAAAATGGTTACTTGAACAGATATAGAAAAATCATTCAATAGAAATAGAAATCGTTAAAAATACTTCAAAGCATTTATGAAGATACTTCATAACTTTCTCATAACATTTATGACTAGTTCCATAGTTTTGTAATTTTTATGAGCTGTGTGCTACTTTATTATTTAATATTTTGAATGGAAACAAAAAAGATGTAATGTAATAAACAAGTTATGGGTAATATTATTCATATCATATTTATCTACTTAATTATTTGAATTGCATAAATTGGTGATCATTTTCAAAAAAATTAAATCTAAAGATTTAAAAAAAAGTTTAAGATTTTCAATGTATTTATAAAACTTATATTATTTCACAAAAAAAATACAAGCACCTTAAAATAACTAATCAATTTTACTTGCTCAAAATTTACTAAATATTTTTTATTCCAAAATATAGGAGGCACCTATATTTATTACTTTTTAAAAAAATCTTTTTGCTTCACTTGCTAATTAAGAAAAACACAATGAAAGTTCTCAATCAAAATGACAGTTGGCTTAATTTTGCTTTCTGGATATAATAATTATCAACACTGATTTACTACAGTACAATTTAAACAGTACAGAAAACTCCCAACTTACCAATTTTTTTGGCAAATAAATATTGCACTCCCATTTCAATAGGATTATTAATTATTGCTTGAAAATAATGTACTTTCTGTGTGTTAGATAAAATGTCCTGTGGGATAACAGTTTCTGCCATATCAAATGTAATTCCTCCTAAATCAGTTGGTTCCTTCAGAAATGGTTTTCTAAAAAAAAAAAATAGTAAATAAAAAATGAGGAAGATTATAAAAGCTTAGAATCATTATAAATATGCATTTACAAAAACTAGCATCAGTATGAATATTTATTTTGTGTAACTAGGACTAACATAAGAAAATAACATGTTAAAATAAATGAACTGCAAAATTAAATAAAGGGAATATTGGAGAGGAAGCTCATGGCTTAACCTTTAAGAACCGGGCGGTACACATGTTGTACCATAAGTGTTTTATCTTTAGAGGACGGGGTTGAAATTTTCACTTGAACCCTTTGGATACGGGGATTTTTTCAAGGTTTCATACTTCTGGTACGACAGTTTATACCTTCTCTTTTCAACAGAAAAAAGATCTGTGGTTCAACTGTCGTACTACCTGCGTCGAAAGAAAAATTTCTGTATGAACAGCCCGGATCCAAAAGGTTAAGTGGTAGGTTATCATGGTGGCTTCAAAACTGAGTAGAATGTCTTCAAAAAAGCATTAATGCTTTACTAAATTGGAAAAAGGAACTTAACAGAGCATTGCCCTGAAAAGCATTATATGGCATAGGCAACTCATAGAGACGGGTTAGGGGACAACTGTCCCCGCTTTGTTTTCTGAGTCAAAAATTAATGATGGGTTGAAAAGTAATTCTTCACTTAGTGGATTGATTTATTTCACAAAAATAAAAGCTGAAATTTCCAAAAGAGGAGGACTCTTTTCATATTGCTCCATAAGAATTGAACTTTGAATCGGAAAGGAAATGTGTGGCGTGGCCACCTATCTTGATTTTTGAGACTATTTTCATTTTTTGGGGGTCATTTACCGTATTTTTCCCCATATATGACGCACCGGCATATAAGACGCACCCAATTTTAAAGGAGGAAAATCTAGAAAAATCTGGGCTTTTGTATTTTCCATATAAGACGCAGGCACTTTTTCCTCCCCGATTTTGGGGAGAAAAAGTGCGTCTTATACGGCGAAAAATACGGTAATCACTAACGTTAAAATTTAATGACATAGCCCCATTTTTCAGGAAAAAAAAAACAGCTTTTGAAGTGCTACTCTGTAACACCCCACATTTTCTTTGACCTTCCTCTTTCTTAATGCCATCAATTTTATATGGTTAAGTAAAATGTTGTATGATGACAAAGCTTCCAACAAAAGATAAATGAATGACAATGTTCTCACCAGATTAAAGATTTTATACATTAAGAAAAATATCATATAAAATGTTTACCGAGATATTTTCTTACATCTGAACTAATACAATAAATTAATTAATCTATGATAGATTGTTGAAAACAGAGATTTAATAAATTAAAACCTGTTTCACCACACATCAGAAGACATATATATATATATATACAGGGTGTCCACTCCTAGCGTGACCCAATAGCTAATTTCTAAACCGTTAGAGATAAGCATATAGTTTATTTAGGAAAAAATCTCTAAATTACGAAAGGAATTTGGGTTACGAAATGTTTTTCAAAAAAAATCAAATTTTGAAAGAGTTACGAAATTAAAATTTTTATACAGCCCCCTAGTCTTATCAATCATATTTAGTAAAACATTCTTGACACTGTAACGTTTAAAACTTTAAAAAAATCACTGTTCTACGACAAAAATTGACCGAGTTATGACCTTTCGAAAAATCAAGATTTTGCATTATTTCATGACGTCATCCAGAGATCGCTGAAGGGACCGTATACAAAATCCTTCAAAATCTTAATTTTTCAAAACGTCATAACTCGGTCAATTTTTGTCGTAAAAGAGTGATTTTTTTAAGTTTCAAACGTTAGTGTCAAGAATGTTTTACTAAATATGATTAATACGACTGGGGAGCTGCATAAAAATTAAAATTTCGTAACTCTTTCAAAATTTGATTTTTTTGAAAAAGATTTCGTAGCCCAAATTTCTTTCGTAATTTAGAGATTTTTTCCTAAATAAACTATATGCTTATCTCGAACGGTTTAGAAATTAGCTATTGGGCCACGATAGGAGTGGACACCCTGTATATAGATAACAGGGAAGCAATCAATTTAATAACTCACCGATAGGCAACTTTAGCCATGGTAGATATGAAAGCAATTATGTCACCAGGGTAAACTTCAGGTGTATCTGTTAAAGAAACATACTGATGGCCTGTTTCAACTGTTATTTGCACAACATGGACAATTTCAAACTCTAGAACTTTGGCAAGGTTATGGTGTGGGCACTTAATTATTTTGTTGCTTGTACAAGTTTGTAACTGTGCACAGAATGATTCTTCTTTGCTGCAAGTGCGAACATCTCGAATTACAGGACAAACTGATCCTTCCGGGCATTTTTTTCGAAGAACCTGAATTACAAGCAATTTAACATTATAAAAATATTATAAAAAATAAAACAGTAAAATGTCTAAAGGGAAATTAAGGGGACTGTATTTTTTGTCCTTAAATAAAATGGCAGTGTCCCTTTTTCAGAGGCATTTAAGTTAAGGTACGATGTATATTAGCTCAGTATAATTTTATAATATTATAGTAAACTATAACAATTAAAGGTTGAATACTGAAAAAGTTTATGCACTAAAAAAAATTCGGAAACATTCAAATTTCTAAATTTATTCTTTTAATAACTAAAATTTAATCAAAAAGTTGGTAATGGCAAAGTTTTGATACACAGAAATTATTTCGGATCATTCAATACAAGTGTTTACTTGATTTTACATAATTTACAATGCAATATAATCCAAGTTTGTATTTGTATTGTTACAAATCTTGAAAATAGTGGTTCCTTTTATACTGTTTTTTTATTAATTTGTTAAATTTGCCGTTAATCCCGTAATTTTTGCTTAAAGTTATAGTTGTTCTATTGTAATCTTACATGTAAGTTATTTTCCTTGTTTGCACTACATTTGGAGAGAAATCATTAGGCGTCTCCAGGCTTGGCGACATTTGGCATCATTTCGCGCATAACTAAAAATTGCAATTGATATTGAAGGACCTTGTAGCATTCGTAATTGGTTCAATTTTCTCTCAATGTAAACAAGCGTAAATGAAATGCAAAAGGGGGAAAGGATCTAGTGATTGCAAGAAATTTACAGAATGATCTTTAACGATTATATAAAGGCAGTTTGGATTTGGAATTCAGATTAGAATTCTGTACCTCAGAACCAGACTAACGTAAGTCCATTTTCGTCATTTTTCGATAGAGGGGAAAAACGATTGTCGAATACATTGTTTTTCCCCTCTACTGAAAAATGACGAAAATGGACTTACGTTAGTCTGGTTCTGAGGTATAGAATTGTTCTCAGCTTTGGCTGGAACATTCGCTTTGCGAATGTGTAATGTTTATGCTATTACTGCTTCACGTATGTTGATTTAATTACGTGGTATACAGTTGAATGAACTGTGATTGTTGATATGTGCTTAATTGCTAGATAGTTAGCAAATGTTTCCTGCTTCAATGCAAATAACTGTGTATTTTTGTAAATAGATTTATTGTGTTTTCATCAAGATCTCATCAGTCATCATATAAAAAAATTTTAACTATTACGAGACTCGTAACAATATTTTAACTTTTTCATGCAAAACTATTGAAGCCCTGTGTACAATATGTCAGCACTCAGCCGAATTGAATAAATAGCTGAGAAGGAAACAGGCCCGTCATTGGGGGGGGGGGGGGGGGGGTCAATGCCCCCCTGGCTTTGAGAAATCAATCTATTTACATATAAGTGGGCGTGGTTTTTTGTGTTTTCCAATTAAATTGCATTGCTTTTGGACCCTTTGCCCCCTCCCCTGGAAAAACTTTAAATGACGTCCCTGGAAGGAAAGCACACAGGTAAATTTTAACAATAATTTTAGAAACTCTTACTAGTTAATTTTTAGATGAAAAGTTAAAATTATAAAATAATTAATTTCATGAAGAACTGGTTAATTATGATTAACACGAACATTTTTAATGAAATACGTAAAAGTAATATTTTTAATCATAGAATAGTGCTTCAGATTTTTTTAATAATATGTTTTAAAAATCATTACGGACTCACATGAGAATACCATAAGAGTTGCAAGTATGTTTGCAGAGAGGAGTCCAAGAAAAAATAAATTAAGTAAAATAACATAAAAATGAAATAAATAAATCAATAGAAGGTGTGGGGTTAAAAAGATGTAGAACTATAATTCTATAAGTGTGTAGACTCACACGTAAATGTAGATGAAATACAAACCACCTATTAAAATGGTGTTTCGTTTTTTCTAAAGTTCAAAAATTTATAGACCTGCCCTATTAATCCCTATAAGTCAGCATGCCCTAAATTCAAAGGTCACCAGATTTTCAATAACTTTGCCTCACCCTTTCCGGCAGGCTAGGAAAACGGAGATTAGGGGAAAAAACACTCTAATACAATAGCAAATACATATTCGACTTAAAAAAATAATTACAAGCTCTATACTTTGCATTGCATTATATAGATCATTTTATAACCATTAATAAATGATTTAATTTTGTAAAATATAAATGAATGATATCAACATAATGCATAATCAAACCACCACAATTTTTTTCATCCCGGATAGTCTAAATTGATTGTTTTGTTGTTGAAAAAGAGGGTACTTTAGAAACTTATTATAATACTAGCCGGGTACCCGGCCCTGCCCGGGTTTCTGTGGGTGTAGGGTGGTTTAGTGAAACTCATTCATAAATTTCTCAACACTAAAGTGCATATCTATAAACATAATGGCTACTTCTGTAAACAATGGCTATGTTATGGATAAACTATAAAAAAAATAATGCAAGCTAAAAAAAATAGCAAGCTACAAATAATGTTTGAGTAAATAGGAAATGTTATAAGCTTGGTATATTAAAATAAATATATATTTACAGTATCAATCGCACTGAAATTAACCATTTCCAAATATTGCTCGTTAAATAAGTCCCATTATTAGTTTCTATCCTCGTGACAACATTGGTGAGGTGAAAACATCTTATGTACCTAATTTAGAAATTTTTTTGACTATAAATACTTTCTATTCTCTAACTATTGCCAAAATCAATTTTTTTTTTATTTCACCCGTTAGCGATTGTTGGCTCAGATAAATATAAAAATCCTTAGAAGGCAATAAATTCCATACTTACTCCAGAGAAGCCTTGGTTCAAAATTTTCAATATGATTACAATCACTATTGTTGCTGCATGGCACCAAATTTTTGCAACAATGGGTTGAAAATTTAATCATTTAATGGGGAAATGACATAAAATTAACTGTTTTCCATTATAACTTCTTTTAAACTAAGCTTTTTAGAAATAAATTATAGCTTATCCTGCTCCCTGTTACTGTAGCTATCTACGGTGAAAAAATGGTTAAAATCGGCCCAGTAGTTTGGAAGATTACCCCGGACATACGTTTTCAAAAGTAGTCTTTTATGTATATAGATTTCCTTGCGGTGGTTTCCTTTGCATTTGTAATTGATGCAAAAAAATGTATTTTATTTTTTGTTGTACGGTATTTTCGGGTAGATAAGCCGTACCACCGTATACGCCGCACTTTGTAAAACTCGGGAGAAAAAAACTGTGTTTCATCAGATACGCCGCATTGGTGTATAAGCCTCATAAAACTTTGTCAAAAATTCAATCTGCGAGAACCTACACCTACGCTGTATGCTGGTATTGACATCGTTCAAAAACAATGACAAAGAATTAGTAACATTGTCATCATAGATAAATAAAACGTGTTGCAACAATTTGGCGATAACTGCAACTTATAATAACCCTGTTCTACTCTGGTTGGTTTCTACTGCAACCCTACTTCCCATCCTCACTACCCCCCCCCCCGGGCGTTTTTTGTTTAATCATTATGTTTTCCTTTGGATTCGTTTATTAGACATGTTGGTTATGGTTGATGTTTTTCATTCTTAATTTATTCCACTTCCTTATGGGATCTAGGAGAATAAAATAACATCTGAATAAGCAGAAATGCTATCAGCCTTTTCAAAATTGATTTTTTTTAAGGGCATTGCAGTTGTGGTTTTCGATGTCAGACTAATTTGTTTTGTTTTTAAGCAATAACTAAACATAACATGAGCTTTGAAAAAACAAAAAAAGACAAAAAAAAAAAAAACTTTTACATCGTATTAGCCGCCATGGCGTATAAGCCGCAGGAGTTAAAATTCAGCTTTTGAACACGTATAAGCCGCGGCTTATCTACCCAAAAATATGGTAACATGAACCTTTAATGTTTCAGCATGCCGGAAATTTTGAATTTCCCGGCATGCTGGTCAACCTTGATTTTTCCGGCATGCCGGCAAATGCGAGGTAATAAAGTAATCACATTTCTACTAACCATAACAGCCATCGCTCCAGATTCCAAAACCCATAAACGAACAGCTGAAAGTCGTCCTCTGGTGTCCACTGGCTCAAGCTGAGGAATGACAAGCATATAACCTGATTCCTTGGGTGACATATCAGGTGTCTCATGCTGAGGTATCAATGGTCCAATAGCTTGAATATTGGTATCTTAAAAGCAAAATTCAAAAACAAGATTGAGACAAAAATATGTTAAAGAAAACTAAAACATTCACAAACAATAAACCCTCATGAACCCAAACCCTATAAAAAAAGACAGCCACTCAGATGTACATACTGTTTAAATAAAAGGTAAGTTACTGCAATAATGTATTCTGTATGCCATATGTTGCACTTTTATAATTTTCTCTTATGTATAGTTTTATATACAGTCAATTCGCGACAACTTGACTATTTCTTTTTACTCAATTTTCTTATTTGGTGCCGATTCCTTTGTCTTCAATTCTATGTTAATTTTAATCCATATCTCACAGTTAACTTCCCTTAACTCGAAGTTTTTTTGAAGTGACTAAACATTTGATAATTAAAAAGCAGAAAATACTTTCAAGTGAAAGCATGAAATTTCATTAATTCTTCTCTTGTGATTCATTCAGGGAAAATCTGAAGTCAAAAGAGGAATAACACTTGTGGTGGCTCTTGCTGTATTGTTTGCACTTATTGCGTCTTTCAGGAATTTGATTCCCAAAAGTTTTGCTTCTTCAATCTTCAATGAATCGTGACAGTGGCATAGTGATTATTAAATTTAAAACAAACTTTTGAAGCAGTTGATAAAGAAAATTTCTTTAATGTGAATTAAAGAAATGTGATTAAAGCACTGAGGTTTGCAACGTAGAGTATATACAAACCATGGAAGAAAATGAATCTGTTGCCAAGGAAGAACGATGTGTGAAAAAGCTGTAATATTTATCTTAATATTTATAAAATTACAGAATAAAAAAATGACGGATTATACCCCAAGAATGAAATATATATAAAAAGGATTTCTTTTTTTCTTATTATTTTAATTCAAATAGTGTAAATTTTAGTTAATTAAACTTTTCAGTTATTAATTGAATATTCAAAGTTTTTATTATTAAAATGTTGTAAATCGAAAATAATGATAAGTCGAACTTCCGATAAGTCAACGTTTTTTTTCGTTCCCTTCAAATTTGAGTTATCGAGAATTAACTGTATATATGAACTTAAAATCAACACAGCATTTTCATTCATGAGTAACATAATATTCAAAACTTATTTTAAGAATATATATG
>JAXGGA010015507.1:0-28997 GCA_038373865.1 Uloborus plumipes
AACGATTTTTTTTCTTTCTTTGATTAAATGTGTTTTGATGTTCTTTGTTCTTTTATTTATTTTTTTTTTCTTTTGAAAAACGGTTGTGGAATTTTTCTACGGAAGAACTATGACAGTTACGTTCTTTAAATGGTGCGACAAAACTTTATTTACTCGTTTATTTACTTTTTACGTGTCTATTTCATCTGATGAGAGGGGTATATTTTGCTTTTAGAAATCAGCTTTAAGTGCTAAAAAGGTATGTTTGACATAATGTTTAGTCTCAGATGATCAAGAGAATAATGATCAGATGCTAGAATGCCGATGTCGATGTACGGGAAAGTAGGCTCGTTTAGTTCTTGACAGAACTTCTTGTTTTTTTCTCATTTAAGCATCATAAATTACCGCAAAGAATGGACCCTCTTTACTCTCTCTCTCTCTTATTATTTTCTACCTCTCCCCGTTTTTCGATCGTAGAAAACTGGCAACCATTATTTACAATTTAAAAGTACAATGTATCACATTATTAATAGATAACCTTGTGCTTGACCTTATGAAACCAACGAACCTTCCCCTCCACCCTGCTAACTCGACTGGTGCTAATTTTAGAATGCATTCACGCCACAAGTTCTTGGATTCTTTTAAAGTTGCGGTGCATAAAGTCTCCAATCGTTTTGTATCACAAATCTTCAAGGGAGTGCTTCTGATATTTTCTGGTGAAAAATACATAATGGGAAATTATGATTTATTTTTATTCATTTATGTTTTTTTTGCTTAAAAAAATAAACATAAAAAATCATACTTACTACGTTTTAAGCATGACAATGAGAAAAAATATGCCAATCAATGATTTTTTAAAATTCTTTAACATAAAAATTGACACACATCACCCAGCAGTTTCTTTCGATTGCACCCCCCGCCCCCAGCCTTTTCTTTTTTATTTTATTTATTAATCTCTCTCTCTCTGTATGTTAGGAAGAATTTTCTAGTGTTATTGGGGGGGGGGGGGGCTTTGTTAAACTTCTCTTGTCGGACATTTGCTGCGAAAATTTTCAGAATTGTTTAAAAAAATCCCCCCTTCCCTTTTGTTGAGCAATGACAAATTGCTATTTATTTTCATTTTGAACCTCAGGTGCCTTGTAGTCCCTTGAACAGATTGATCCCGGAGTCTGCCACAGAGTGAGTCCCGGTGCTCCATCTCCTAGGACGTCCACCGGTCCCTGCTCCTTCGGGTGGTGGCGCACACACCCTGTACACACACGACCGCCTACACACACACAAATGCACATATCGCAAACAATCGCTGCGAAAAATATAACCTTAATTCAAGATGTCAAACTGAAAATAAACATTATTTGTTCTTAATTTTTTTGTCGAATTACTTTACTCTTAAGAGGCCTAATTCAACTCTTTGATGCCTATCTTACCCCCCCCCCCTCTCTCTTTTTTGTACATGTTTCTTATCAAAAGTTCTTCTCAGTAGAATGAAATTCAGTCCAAAGCAAATCTGCTTGTTGGATTTAAAAAAAAAAACAGTTGAAATCCCCCCCCCCCCGAAAAAACGTGTTTCGTTCTTTTTTTTTTTTTCTTTATCCTTGGACCAAAAAATGTTTGATTTTTTTTCTACGAAGTGCGTGACTGAGGTATCTTGGCAAATACATTATGAACAAGGTCACACCCGAGCGTCAATTTAAGGGTGGGGGAAATTCAAAACTTTGCGTTGATAAATGCATACAAGCACACATCCTAACATCTAATGAATAGATAGGGTAAGTGCTCCAGTAGTCGGCCATTTAAGAGATCTTTTGTGGATCTCGGCTAACCTAGAACTTTCAGATATCAATACAGCAACAAAAACAAGGTAAAACTTTAGAATGAACCTTTCTGATAGTGGATCACCTACTTGTTTCAGAAATTAAAAAAAAATTATGTTAAAATCCAAGCTGCTGTCAACACTAGTAAATGCTCCAGTAGTCGGCCACAGAAATCCAGTGCTCGGCCACGTTGAATCCAGTAGTCGGCCACTTCATTTTCATTGATCTTATCTGATATAGGGGGTTGAATTAAAAAAACAAAACAAAGGGAAACTTACAACGAACCAGACCCGTCATTTGGGGGGTCAGGAGGGGGGGGGGTCAATTGCTCCCCCCCCCGGTTTTGAGAAATCAGTTAATTAATATATAAGTGGGCGTGGTGTTTGCTTTTTTCCGATGAAATTGCATTGTGTTTGCACCCTTTGTCCCCCCCCCCTCTAAAAACGTGAAATGACGGGCCTGCAGCGATGCATTATACTTAGTCTGGTCATATTTTTCGTGGTACCTCTGGTACTCAACTGTGTAGATAATCATGTTAGTGTACTTCTTGATACACTATGTGCTTTACTTATTTCTCTAACTATCAATCTACCATTATTAATTTTAGACAGTACAATTAGCACAGAATTCTCGGGACATTAATGTTTTTATACTTTAGCTGCCTAAAAACAGTTTTATTTTAAAAACTCGCGCTAAAAAAGTATTTTTTTCTGAATAACGTCTAAAAATATGTCTATATCAAAAAGAAAATAATTTAAAACATCAAAAAAAGCTTCATAAGGGTATGAGTATAAATGGCGCAACACTTTTTTCCCAACATACTTGGCCCCCTCCATCCCTTTTTCTCAATGTTTCACAATTCAAGCTACCCTCCCCTACCACACTATAACACACAAACAAATTGTTATTAAGGAATTATAGTTGAATTATAACTAAAATTGAGTATTCTTTCTGCGATATGAATTTATTACCAAATGACGTTTTAGTTTTATACCACGGGCAAAGCCGTGCGGGTACCGCTAGTTGTTACATAAAATGCTTTTGTGCGAACCAAAATATGAAAACTCATATTTCTTGTTACCTCCCCCCCCCCTGCCGCAATCTGTCACAGTTTAATTAACCACCCCTTCCTCTTGTTAAACCCGGACACCGTTTTAGGACGATCTCCAGAAATAAACGATTTAACTTTGTATTGTGAAATAAGTGATAAAAGATAAAATAAATGTTGTTGCAACAAAGTATTACGTATTGCGTATACGTAGTTTGGGCTTAAAAGAAAGTTTAAAAAAAAAGCTTCTGAAGAAAAGAATTTCAGCAGCACTTACTAAAGATGCAAGAAGGGACAAAATAAACGAAGTTTATATAAAATGTACAAAATGTACTTGCTTAGGAAGTAAAAAAACAGGAATAGTTTTGTAGTGAACAGCAGTTTTTAGTGATAATGACCAAAGAATCAAGAAATGAAAAACTGCTTTACTGTTTATGTAAACATAAAGACGTAATAATAGAGTCGACACAATTCATGACCAATAATCACGTCGGCACTTAACTGGTTCACATTCATTAGAACGGAATTTCAACATACGGAACATAAAACTAAAACTGTAGTTTCAGAAATGATTGCTTCCAAAACTATGCAAGTAAAAATACATTCAAAAATGCGCTGAAAGGAATCTCCATCAAGGCTTCATCTAGCACAGAATGTTCCACTGAAGCAAGTTTATTTGTTTTAAACTAATTGAAGTAAGATGAAATAAGGAAGTAAATGGAACTCGGGATGTCATGAAAGTAATCTTACAGCTTTCGACAAGAATATTAGTAAACAAGGAATAACCTTGAAAACAAACCAAAATTTAGTTTGCAACAATGTAACCATGTAGTTTTGAAATTAACTCAGCACAATTCTAATCCTCTAGCGAAGAAAACTCAAGAAGTCAAACATTTGGGGAGAATCATTAGTGAAAATGTACCAACATTTGAAACAATTTTCCTAAATAGAGCACAGGGGTCTTGACCTGTTGGTGACTCCCAAACTACTAGCGATTACAAAATGAAATAAAAAAAAAATATTTTACCGTAGATAAATTAAACTAACATAATTTATTAGGAAATAATTTATTTGATTAATGATGCTGGAAACTTCTTCGTTTTAGATATATACATTACATTAAAACTAATCTGCGGAAGTTGAGATCGCATTTCCGGAGCTAAATTTGTTGAAAATTAATGCACAAACTAAAATAATTAGGCGTACAACGTAAAGTTAAAAAAAACAAGAAGTTCTGTCAAGAACTAAACGAGCCTACTTTCCCGTACATCGACATCGGCATTCTCGCATCTGATCATTATTCTCTTGATTATCTGAGACTTAAAATTATGTCAAACATACCTTTTTAGCACTCAAAGCTGATTTCTGAAAGCAAAATATACACTTTCATCAGATGAAGTAGACACGTAAAAGGTAATTAACGAATAAATAAAGTTTTGTCGCACCTTTTAAAGAGTGTAACTGTTCCTCCGTAGAAAAAATCCTCATCGTTTTCAAAATAATAATAATAATAATAATAATAATAATAATAATAATAATAATAATAAAATAAATAAATGAATAAATAAAAGTACAAAGAGCATCAAAACACATTTTATCAAAGAAAGAAAAAAAAAGAAAAAAAAAACTCGTCCGTTAATAAAATGTCTCGAATTTCACTTTTAATCTGTTGCCAGTTGTTAAATATAAATAAAGAATAAAATGTTCTCGTGAATGAAAAATTTTTGTTACAAAAAAAACATCGTCTGCCAAAAAAAAAATAATAATAATAATAAATAAAATAAAACAAATTTATAAATAAACAAAAAATCGTCTGCACAGTCAGTAATTTTTTTTTCTGAGCCTGCATTTCCGCCATGTTTGCGGAGTCGGAGTCGGAATCAGAGTCCTCATAGAAGATTACTCAGAAAAGTACGTTACAAACATTATTTATCAAAACCATTTTCTTACAAAGTTAGTTTGAAGGAAATCCGACTTTAAGTTCAGGATCAACATTCAACTTAAATTCCCCGTAGACGCTAATGTTAATTTTTTTTCTGAACGGTTCAATATTGAACGAAAAATGGTTCACATCAAAAAGCGAAATATGGGAATGCATGGGAAAGCCTCTCCGAGATCTTTCAAACAAAAAAAAGTTTATTCCATTCGGATGGTTCACTCAAAAGTTATTAGGTGGGGAAAGGTTGCTTGAACGGTTCAATGTTGAACGAAAAAGTGTTCAAATTGAAAATTTTAATACGGTAATGAAGTATCCTTGCTGAGATCCTTCGAACAAAAAAAAGTTTTTTTAAATCGGACTGTTCACTCAAAAGATATTAGGGGTGACAGCTTGATTGAGCGGTTCAATGTTGAACGAAAAATTGTTCAAATCGAAAATGTAGATACGGGAATGAAGTATCCTTGAAAAGATCTTTCGAACAAAAAAAAGTTTGTTCAAATCGGATTGTTCACTCAAAAGTTAGCATCGCGGGACCGGTTGTTTGAACAGTTCAATGTTGAACCAAAAATTGTCGAAATCAAAAAATCAAATATAGGAATGAGCTGCACTCGCTGAGATCTTTCGAACAAAAAAAAATTTATTCCATTCGGACGGTTCACTCAAAAGTTATTAGGTGGAGAAAGGTTGCTTAAACGGTTCAATATTGAACCAAAAGTGTTCAAATTGAAAATTTAAATACGGTAATAAAGTATCCTTGCCGAGATGCTTCAAATAATAAAAAGTTTGTTTAAATCGGACTGTTCATTCAAAAGTTATTAGGGGTGACAGCTTGATTGAGCGGTTCAATGTTGAACGAAAAATTGTTCAAATCGGAAATGTAAATACGGGAATGAAGTACCCTTGAAAAGTTCTTTCCAACAAAAAAAAGTTTGTTCAAATCGGGCTGTTCATTAAAAAGTTAGTATCGCGGGACCGGTTTTTTGAACGGCTCAAAGTTGAACCAAAAATTGTTCAAATCAAAAAATCAAATATGGGAATGAGCTGTACTCGCCAAGATCTTTCCAACAAAAAAAAGTTTGTCCAAATCGGAATGTTCATTCAAAAGTTATTAGGGGGGGACAGACAGACCGACCGACCGACCGACCGACCGACCGACGCACAAATTCCCCATCTCAATACCCTACTTTCAAATTTTTAATTTTTCGATATTCATTTTACCTTTTTATTTTTTTAACTTGGCGATATTTTTTGGACTTGGCGATATTTTTTTAACTTGGCGATATTTTTTGGACTTGGCGATATTTTTTAGATGCATTAAGCTACTTTTAATACTTTTTTCGTCTTTCTTTTATTTTTAACGGGAAAGTAGGCTAAAAAAGTTTGAATAAACAATGTCTGTTATAAATTTTTAGTAAAATATTGCAACAAAATTTATTTTTAGAATCTATTTCCTCGCTAATGACAATGTATGATTTACATTATAAAGAAAAAGCTCTTCAAATGAATTAAAAAAGGCGAAATAATGTTTTTGTCATTTTACGTGGGTGCTTTTGTTCGGTAAAATAACAGTGTACTTCAGTATGTGTTAATTTTGAACCTTTATTTTTTTAATTGTAAATCAAATTTAACTGCGCGTTTCAGTTTATAAATAATTATTTTTTTTACGATCGTTTAAAAGGGTAAAATAATTTGCAACAAGTTTAAGTCTCTAAAGGTAAGTTTTAAGTAGGAAAAAATGAGAGTTTCTCTGAATAAATTAAATATGATTTCATGAATTAAAAAAACAAAACAACTTTTTTTTTGTTTGTTAAGTCATTTTTTGTGTTTAATACATGTGAAAAACACAGGTTCTGTTTAGTGATGAAACATTTGAAAAATGAAACATTTTCTCCAAACTCCGAGCAGGTACATTAGTCACACAAGATCAATTAACAAATACTAATTTTTTAGTTATTTTCAGCAATTTAGTACCTGACATAATTCAGAAGTTTGCACTGTGACGAAAATCAGGCATCATATGATTATGTACCTGCATAATTTCTGGATAATTTTACAATGTAATAATAATTTTTTTCTTGCTATCATGGTACAGATAAATAATAGAGAAACACGATTTTTAATATCCGCCACAGTGTGCTCATAAAAATCCGCAAGTGAACCATCATTAGCATACATAAATGCATAAAATTCATAAAAATGTTGTCCAAATTACAGTAATGATACTGTGCTATGCTGAAATTACGGTGTTTGATTAGTTTTTTTCTTAGATCCGAATAATTACTGTATAAGTATTTAAAAATAAACGTGATTTATTAGAAAAAATAAAGTATGCCAACAAATATTCAAACTTGTAAGAGTTGTAAGATTCAAAGAGTAAAATGTGTACTCTGTAAAACATGAATGTTGTTTTTACAGTATAATACAACTAATTTTATCGTAATAAACTGTAAAAATTGCTAATTTTACAGTAATAAACTGAAATTGCCAATTTTACAGCCTATTACCCTGCATTTTACACTGTTAAACTGGGATCTCTGCTGCCAGTATTATACTGTTGATTTTACTGCATAATGCTGCTAAATTATAAGGCAATAAACTATAAAATGGCAGTTTTACTGTTTATTACTGTGCATTTTACAGTTTTAAATTCGAACCTCGGCTGCCATTATTACACTGTGAAAACAGCAGTTCATTTTTTGCAGTGCAGTCCTATGAATTCACTTCTTTATGACTTTAATTTGTGTACTAAGTGGTCCGAAAGTGGGCATAACCCCTTTTAATTGACAAAAATATGTTAGCTACAGTTAAATCATTGCTATATACAGTTACTTTGAAGTCTTTTGAATCATTGTTAGCATTGGTAGAAGACCATCCATGTCGTAATATAGCGGAGCTCGGCGTAATGTCCTAGCCGATGTTTTGAGAGATACTGGGGACTCAGAGATGTTTCGCAAAAAATCTTTCAATATATTGCGCAAAATTCAGCTGTGCTTACGACATGGATGGCGTTCGATTGATGTTTATGCCTTTTGAAACTTCAAGGTAACTGTGTGTAACAAATATTGATCCAAAACTGACATATACGTGAAAATACGAGGGTACGCTAACTTTCAGACAAATCTGCAGGATTTTCTTTTTGGAGAGAAAACCACGTGGAATCCTGTATTCAATCTGTTACTGTTGGGTTTGAGATCAGGAACAATTATTAGTATCTCATTATAAAGTAAAGATAGTAATAAATACCAGATAGACATTTCAAGTTAATAATTCCCAAAACGATTACATACCTAACGGTTACTCCAACTAATATTTTCCAAATCTATTTTGTTTTTTCTGATGGTAATTATGATCTATACGGATGATGAAACCGCAGAAAAATGGCTACATATAAACGTTGTTTCTGCTATCATTTCCCTAAATATCTCATTTTTACTCCAATAATTGAAATATGTTTTGCATCAATGCTTATAATAAAGACTTACCATGAATAAATTTATATTACTATTTGTGTCAGTTTATATCATTTTGCCATTTTAATTTGGTTGCAATTTTATTTAAATGACGCAAGTATTTTCCTGGTGGTAAGCATATTTTAAGTAGTGTTTCAGAAAATTTATTTCTTAGTGATGCAACTTGTATTCATATTTTAAGTACATCCATTTTGTATTTTAACAATTCATTTTCCTCTAGCTGCATTATATTTTCGCCTCGATGCAGCTTTGTTCAGAGTATTATTAATAAACGTAGCTAAACTACGGCAAATCTTTGTGATAAATCCATTGCGAAATATTAATAGGAAGAAGCGCTTCATTATTTACGCTTTCTGAAAGATAGTCAAACGCATCATCTTTATCACAGTACTCGTGATTTATTATATTCGAAGATAGAATGTTTCTGCAAAAGCATTAGTTTTACTCGATCACAAGATTGGTTCTATTTAAGCGTCTATGTTGTGTTTATTAGTGGCTAGAGCTTTAAATCCCATTATACGGTAGAATAATTATCCCAACTGTGTTAGCATAACTGAACGTTTCAAATAATATTGTTTTCGCTGTACTTGGTAACTGTTTAAGCAAATCTTTCATGATAACTGTGGAAGAACGTAAATTGTTCCAAAATGCCATTCAAAGAATGTGGTAACAAACACACTTACACACACACACATATACAGGGTGTCCACTCCTATCGTGGACCAATAGCTAATATCTAAACCGTTAGAGATACGCATATAGTTCATTTAGGAAAAAATCTCCAAATTACGAAAGGAATTTTGGGTCTATTCAGTGTTTTTCAAAAAATCAAATTTTGAAAGAGTTACGAAATTTAAATTTTTATACAGCCCCCCAGTCCTATCAGTCATATTTAGTAAAACATTCTTGACACTGTAACGTTTAAAACTAAAAAAAAATCACTCTTCTACCACAAAAATTGACCGAGTTATGACGTTTTGAAAAATCAAGATTTTGCATTATTTCATGACGTCATCGAGAGATCGCTCAAGGGACCGTATGTGAAATCCTTCAAAATCTTGATTTTTCAAAACGTCATAACTCGGTCAATTTTTGTGGTAGAGGAGTGATTTTTTTTTAGTTTTAAACGTTACAGTGTCAAGAATGTTTTACTAAATATGATTGATAGGACTGGGGGGCTGTATAAAAATTTAAATTTCGTAACTCTTTCAAAATTTGATTTTTTGAAAAACATTGAATACACCCAAAATTCCTTTCGTAATTTGGAGATTTTTTCCTAAATGAACTATATGCGTATCTCTAACGGTTTAGAAATTAGCTATTGGTCCACGATAGGAGTGGACACCCTGTATATATATACATATATTATATATATATATAGATATATAAACAATCCGCACTGCCTTGCTCATACTACTAAGCTTAAATGAAAATAAAATTTTATAAAAAAAAAAGTATAACCGACCTAAAAAACGCAGCTGAAAATTAGCAGTAGCCACTTTCTTTTCTTAGTCACAATACAATTAATACCAGTTTTTTTTTTTGCAAACAAACAACTAAACCTGAACTGAGTTAAAAAACAATTTGGCAGCAAACAGTGTTTTATTTCACCATTTCAATTGAATTCTTTATTGGGTTCTTAAGTTTAGACTAGATTCTGATTCCGCAATCAAGTTTGTTTATGTCGTCACTTTTCACAGTGCCTGACGGTTGTCAAAATATTCTCTTTGCGGTAGATGAAAAGCGAGTTATGCGATCCTCCGCTGCGCAGCCAATTTAATTCATTAGCTCAAATTTAATATTATCATCTGCTTTTTCATTTTGCAAACACCTACACGGTACATATTAAATCTGTTTTTTTTTATTAAATTATTATTTTTAACCGACTAAAACACGAAGGAGGTTCTCTAGTCGACCGGTATATGGTAAGAAAGCATTAAATAAAATTTTTCGCATCAAGCGACCCTCAAGCTTGTGCATAGCTCGCTTATGCAGTGAGAAAGATTGAATAACACATCTCTTATCAGTTCGGTCATTTTTCTCTTGTATGAATACTTCAAGGTAGCTAAATACAAATATTTCATTTTTCGTTTTTCCTAATTCTCAAAGCATATTTGCTCCGAATGGCATTAATGCTTTTGCAGAAGTATCCTCTTTCACTGTGCATAATAAATCATGAATACTGGGTTGAGATAATGTGTATCCCTATCTTTCAGAAATTATAAAAAATGAAGCAAAGTAACCTTTCAATGCTTTGCTGTGGATTCATATGGTGAACGACTTTCGATAGTTATGTAATCTTTATAAAGCTCATGAGGAAGAAAAAAAAGTTCAACTACTTTACCTCAATGAACGAAAAATGAATGAAATAACTGCGTCAAGTGAATTGTTTTGTTAAAATTTTTATTGTAGAGAATGCATCTAAGATCAATTGGCTGATATATTAATGATCTAAATGATTTCTAAACAATGTCAATTTGCTTAAAATTCAAATTTTGTTTTTTTTTATAATGCGGAAAAAAATATAGTCTGATCATCCGAAGACGCGACCTAGATAAGAACACTCTTGAGCAACTTTCCATTCAAACATTTTTTATCTCGAAATAAGTCCTTTTGTTGAAGCGCTAGAGTGCCAGAGACAGATACATAGATACACAGACTCATCAAAATCATAACCTCTTTTCTTGTTGCATCGGGGATTAGAAACAGGCCTCGAAGCAAGAATAAAAGTTACACACAAATGGAAAACTTAACAAATAACAATCACGTCAAGCATAAACAATTCAAACCGTTTGGTGGTTGCACTTCCCTGGCACTATAGCTATTGCGTCTTCACAATGCAATGTTTTTCGTAACTGCAACGTAAAGCTAAGTTGTGCAATACAGCAACAAATTTAAAAGTACACAGTACAGTTCAGCTTTGATAGAGAGCAGAAGCTCTGCGCTAGCTCAGCAAGTTTAAATTTGTTTCTTGACACATGGTACATACACGCAATGTTATTTTTATACGAATTGGCAAAATAAATTAGCATTGGCACTTTCTGGGACAATCACCATGTTTTAAAAAATAAACGAAGAAAGTGCCCCTTTGCTCTTCCCCCTTTGCTCAATTCTCTTGCTTTCAAAAAAAGTACAAAACAAATTCTAGTAAATATTCAACTGTTTAACTTATAACAAATAAAATAAATTATACTCTGAAACTAATAACATTTAATTAGTGCAAAAAGTAGACTTTTTTTTTAGTTTTGAAAATCAGGTTTAACATTATTGAGACATAAAGTAATGATTTTAGATTTATGTTGCACAACATCATTGCAATTATTAAAGATCAGTTGCAAATGCGGAATTCAAAGAATTAAGTTTACCCTTAAAAATGCAAAAGAAAAAAAAAATTACTGCTTTTCTTTTAAGTTTTTTAGCTATGAAGAAAACTTCATAGCCTTTTAATTAATGTCAAGCTGTGAAAGCATTTTATTGACCGAATAAAGAAAACTACTTTCAATTTGGGTTTTAAATGTCGGAAAAACTGATGCTTTAATACAAAACGGCAAAGAAAAGAAAATTAAAACACATTCCATTGTAAAAATTAAAAGAATAATAGCGTTGTAAACAATTATTTTATTTTGTTTCTTGAACAAAGTTATCCACATTTTTTGTAAATTAACATATTGAATAGAAAAGCGCGTAAAAAATTTCTTTCTTGAAACCACCAGCATATACGTTTTTATTTTAAAAGGTTTATTTTTAAAACTATATTTGACATAACTTGAATTCCTGAGCTTTTTTTTTTACATATTTAAAAATTAGCATTTTATTTCAAGCAACAATGAAATAGTTTACTGATTATTTTTACTAATGTTTTACATTTAACTAAATATTTATTTTACCAATGTTTTTTGAAGCTAATAAACGCATTGAAAAACATTAGAAAATGCAGTTATTTAATAAAACTTGCCATTATTCCAAATATGAACTAAAGCAGATTGCTTTTATTAAGTTTTATCTACAAATCAGGTCTTTGCTTTAGCGTAATCATATTAAAGTCTGAAATTTAAAACGAAATGCACAAATTGAAATACTTTAATAGAGTGTATGCGTTTAATTCAATTTCGAAACGCCGAGTCAACTAATAACTCTGAGAATTAAAAAAACAAATGATTCTGATACTAATTATTTTGTTAAATGGAACCCTGACTCTAAATATGAAGTTTCCTCCCATCACCCACCACTTTTTGCGGATAGCTTTATCCATTTTTTTCAGCTTTCAAAAGTTTCATAGTCACTATTGTAATTTGGAGTGGAAGAGGGAATTAAGTCATTTTAATAACCGTTAACATTCTTCTGAAGGACTAGATAATTGAAAATTAACAAAAAATTTTAAAAATTAAATCAAAGACGTACTTATGGTTGCATTTTACCCTAAAATATTTTTAAAACTTAAAATTACTATTCATCTATATCCTTTTTTTTCCACGATTGCTTTACATATTTATGTGTAAAGCCACAGTATAGACCTAACTGATCTAAAACCCACAAGGTAAAGATAAGTTGACGTTGTACAAATATCAACATAAAATTTCTGAGAAACATCGAACGTTATACAGTCGACGCTCGTTATAACGACCATACGTTATAAAGACCATCCTAATATAACGACCAGTGAGAAAATCCCCAACTGTATTTCAATATACTCTATGTTCTAATTCTTATAGCGACCACTCGTTATAAATATCGTTTTCTGTAGGACGGAGACGGTTGTTATATCGGGCGTCGACTGTACTTGAATTACATCGCAGATCTTCAGTGAAGAAACTTCTCGGAATATTTATGTTTATAATTGTAACCATTGGATTAATGTTTTTGATTGTAGAAGGGAGAAAATAGGGTAGTGGGGTATCCCCAGAAGTACGGGAATATTAATACGGATTTTGTTTTACAGAAGATCTACAATGCAGCTGACATAAAGCATGAGACAGTTCAATGTGCTTTTTTTTTTTTTTTACAATGCAGCCATATTTTTGAAAATGGTGCTTGTACTAGCAAAACCGATGCTCTGGTTTTGCACCGTAACATGATTAAAATAACATTGAAAAATATTTTGGAGTAATTTCACAAAGAACCTTGCTTTAACGTATGATGTTTTTTTTTTTTTTTTTTTTTTTTTTTTGAATTTTTAATTTTTGTAGCCATTCAGAAGACGTTAATATGAAGTTAACGTTAACGTAACGCTAATGTTAGCATTAAATATGCCTCCCTCCCTCCAAATCACAATATAGCTGCGAAACTGTCAAAATCATGAAAAAAAAAAAAAAAAAAAAGAAAGAAGGGTGAGGGGAGAAATTTCAGAAAATTGGTGGTTGATGGGGTGTCACAGATAGATAATATAAGTAGAGTGTGCCGTTGTTGCTAAATATTGTAAAACCACATTGGCAATGGCAAGAGAAAAAATGAATTAATGCAAACATTAATGCAAAACTATCTTTTGGTAGATAACATTCGGTAAATAAACAAAGAAAGGGCCTCTATCTCACTGTGTTAGAAGTTAGCCCATCTTCTAAGCAGGAGGCCGTGGCTTTGAAATAAAGAATAAAGAATATCTTTAGGCATTTTCTTAGCTCTTGTTTTGCATTTTTTCGATTTTGGTTGAATTGCAATAATACCACATCGTTTCAATAAAATAATAAAAAGGAGCGCTTCCTCATGAAGTGTTTGACTTAATCTAGCGTATTAGTTTTTTTAAAGTTATTATTATAGTGCTTTATTTATTAATTTATATAAATGCTTCGTTAGTGATATGTTTGTTTATACATAGTAACTAATGGAATTCTCATTAAAGAACACTATAAGAAGTAATTATGTTAAATCATAAGTTTCATAGCTTTGTGATATTAGTAATTAATTTAGAGTATTTATTCTCTTCCCAGCAAGCAATTTATTTTAACCAAATGCACTTAATTATTTTCTCGGTATCAGGATTTAATAAATAAAATAATTTCAATTATTTAATACGCTTTTTGAAATGGAAAGCTTTAAAAAACATCATATTTTGATGTCCTAGTTTTTTTCAATCCACCGTAAACACTTTTTAATCCTGAATAAGCTCGCTACCTAAAAACACACATTAGAACACTAACTGCGTATTGTTCAAAAAGAATCCAAAATAATATTTTAGATTTTCTATGTGTGCTTACATGCTTTAAATAAATTCTTTAAAATGCTATTTTTATCGTGTTTGTAGGAAAAATAAAACAGAGTAAACATATTTGTCAGCACGCAGACCTAGAGGGGTATTTTTTTTTTTTTCATTTTAACCATGCTTGTTTGTTAATTTGGACCAAGCACATATTTATTTTTATTCTTATTTTCTTAGAAAAAAAAACGCTTCTGTAAACATCTTGCGCCTAACTTTAAAATGAGATATTTCTATTATACGATCGCTAGGGGAAAAACAGGAAAGCAACCTATGTACCTCTCATCAATAATTGACTTTGTTCAAAGTAAATAAATAAGTTCACCATGGTTTGACGCCAAATTAAAAGTTTTTACGTCTACACCATCAATTTCAATACTGACTTGAGAACGAAATCCAAATACACTGCAAATATTTACTTTAAATTATTTATTTAACACTATGTGCAACAGATGTTTACACTCTCAGAAAAAACCCTCTTTATACACTACATTTTCATTCATTTTTTAACGAAAAATTTCTGTTTCCCTTAAAACCGAAAACTTCCGTTATTTCTTCTAACTTCCGCATTCACGCATGCGCAGTCCCGCTTCTTCCCGAAATGATTCACGATACCAGCGCCACCGAAGAACAAGTAAGCTACGAACATCAGTCGGAAAGGAAAAGGAAAACACCATAATGAAATATGGGTAAGTACTTAATTTCAGAATTGGATTCCAAAAATTATTTAATCGTTCTGCTAACTTAAAGACATTTTTTAATGGCAGCTTGAAAAAAATATAAATTCATGGAATGTTCACAGTTTCTCTGTTCTACGAATGGGTAAAAGGCGCCATGTTTGAATCTAAATTCCAAAAGAAAATTCGTATTTAAATCAGCGGGAACTTATCAGAGCTTATGGAAATCTTAAAAAGCTTACTTTGAATAGTCAATTCTGAAGTATGTTTAATAATTAAACCTAAATAATCGTTTTGGAAGGCATATCGTGGTCGAGAATAAGTTGAATTCTGAAATTAAATAAATAAAAATGCTGATTCTTACTCATTCGTGTAATTAAAATGACAACCATATGTGTCAAAAATAGACAATCCCTTATTTTATTAGTAAGCATTCAGTTGTTATTTTCGTATGTATATGCATAAATGTATAATATATGTATCTATATTTTTTAAAGTTAGCTTTGTTGAAAAATGATTGTGCAAATTCGTATGCTAGTCGATTCAGATTCCTACCCCGAACTACCAAAGAAAAAATGTTTATGTCACTTGAAATAATTTGTAAAATGAACCTGTTAAAAGATAATATTTTTCTGTTTGTTATAAAATTGAACAATTGGTATCACTGACTTTTTCTTTTTTTTTTTTTTTTCATTTCTAATTCAAGACTGTCTTCTTTTCAAAACTAATATTTTTTTAGACTTCATGAAAATTTCATGTTATATTTATATTATTCTATTCATATCGCTATTGTCTTAATGCATGTTACTTTGAATGGAATGAGGAATCTGTACATGTAGATATATTTGTCTTTGGTGAGCGAGTCTTGCAAAAACAAGGCCTAGAAACGTGAAACTTAGTATGCATATGTAGTTTTTGTCTGATAATGTACACGTAATCGTTCTTTGTTCGATAAACTAATTAGGAAAAAAGTAATGTAATGTTGTATGTGATTTTTAGTACTTTTTATCTAATAGAGCCTGAACTCAATTTTACTGGCCTTCTAATTGTTAAGTATCTGTAACAATAAAATTTTCCCAAAGATCTCAACTCAGAATTAGAAATAAATGCACTGTTGTGAGTTATTTGATGCATTTACGGATTCAGCTATGCTAAAATAGTCTAAAGATTTTAACTCTTTTAGAGACAAATATAGAGCTAGATTGTCCCAAGTAAGAAATAATATTGAAATATATTTCTTTCTTTCTTTTTTATTTTCTTTTTGATGAATGCTATTGCATTAATCCTACTCATCCCCCTCCACAGATGGTGGAAGGTTACAGTCAAAATAATATGTATGCATAAATAGTGCTATTTGTTTTGTCTAATATGTGAACTAAAGAAAATACATGCAGCTGCAGGGCAGGCGTTGAAAAAAGTGAATTGAGGAGGGAGGGACATAATAGGATGTGTGTGATATACATTCAGTAAAAGAAAAAACAAAAACAACCAGACAGAAGATGAATTATCTATGCCTTTGCATTGCAAGTTGGGGGGGGGGGGGAAGGGGGGGAGCCGTCCTTATCAGAGGAAAAAAAATTGAATTTTAGAAAAATGTTCCTAAAATTCCCCTAAAATTCTTAAAAAGTCAACTGCGAGCCCTGTACATATCTTACCAAAAAAAAAAAAAAAAACATCATCAGCTGATTATTTTCCATCTCTACACTTTAACAGTTATTGAATTTCTTAATTTCTTTCGTTTTTTTATTTTCATTACAGCTGAAAAAGTTACATTTAGTTTTAAAATTTTTGCAGATAATTTTTTCATTGTACTTCTCATTTTATTAAAATTTCATGTAATGCTTTCTTGAAATTTTAATAAAATGAGAAGTCTTTTCTTTCTTTCTTTTCTTTAATTTTTCTGTATAGTGTTTCATAATTTTGTTATTAAAAGTGATTTGAATCATATCTATTTGCATTGAATCTGGTTTTACATCACAGTGTTTGGTGAAGCTTTACTTCAAAGGTGTTTTTGTAATTTTAAAAACTTAAATGTAAGTAGCTCATAAATGTAATTTAATTAATAACTGAAGTTTCCAATTTTTTTTAAATAAACAAAATCCGATTTAATTAAAAAAAATCCGATTTATTTTTTTTAAAGAATCATTGATTTTTTTTACACCCTGACTGCACAGCACAAAAGATGCTTTTGACACCATTTCTGCAGATAATTACACAAATGAAAAAAAAAAAAAAATCCCAAAACACACTATTATTCATCCATGTCCCTAGATTTTCGATGTTGCTAATTGTCACAAGCCTTTCGGAAATAAAATAATTGCATTCAATCTGATATATATATTTTAAATATAGGTAGCATAACTGTCGTGATTAGCTTGCTACATTATGTTATTAGGTCAACAACCAGGATGAGCCTAATTTTTTTCTTATGGGTAGTTAATTTGAACTATTGGATGTCCACTCTGTTACAGTCGATTTCATGATGAAAAAAAATAAGATTTTTTCTAGAAATTGCAGACAGACTTACAATTTTAGGCTGTTTATTCCACTTTATGCTTATTCTGTGATTCTAACTTTTCTTTGTGATTATAAGGATATTTTTAAAGGCTTATTTGTCCACTCTGTCACACAAAGTGATCAAAATATTTAAAATCCTTTCATAAATGGGTCATGTACTAATCGTCCCCGCTTAATCGGGTAACGGATAAACAAATAACCCGCTTATATGAATAAAGCATCCCGGAACATATGCCATAGACGCAATGTTAAAGATCCTCGTTTAATTGAATAATTTTTCTTGGAACCCACAGTATTTGTTTAGGCGGGGCCGACAGTATAGATATGGGAGTGTTTCAAAAGTCAAAAAAAAAAAAAAGAGCAGAGTGCTGCTGAGAAAATCGCATTTTGTAAACAGCATTTTTTTAAGTCACTTGAAAATAGAATAATTTTTGAAGCAATTATTTTCAAAAAAAGAAAGCTCACTTTTAATGAACTTAAGTTACAAGTAAAAGGCGAGGATTCATTAACCAAGCATCAGGCATAGTGCAGCACCCTGCTCAGTTAAGTTTTTTGTCTTGTTATAATTTTCTTTTATTTTTCTTTTCATTTAGTGTCTGTGTAGAAATAACACCAGAAAGAAGAACCATGAGTCGAGAAGAAGAAAGATGTAGTAATATTACCTGTATGTATATGCCTGTAAAAATAAAATTCTACATTCTCTTACTGTAAATCAATTCTCCTATTGTTTGCTACGTGGTTTAAAACAGGTGTTAATCTTCTTCTGCTTATAAGAAGTTACTAAAAGCACAGCTTTTTGTTGGTGAATCATATGGGTTTAATAACATTTTTTTTAGGTCCTGATAAAAGTCTTGATGCTTAAGTCCTGAGCTGGTTGCAGCCAACAAAATTTTTGACTTGAAGGCATTTCTGAATATGATTGAAAAAAGAAATAGGTTAAATATAAATTCAAGAATACTTTTTAATATCTTAAAAAATTCCTATTTAAGTGAATAATTGTTTGAAAAAGGTTGTAGGTTGCTTTCAAATACAAATTTCTGATTTTCTCCTGGTATTTTTCTAAATATATTTTATAAAATATAGTTATATTAGTATTTATAAAATAGTTTTCTTCAATTCAGGGTTGTTAAAAAAACCGGTTTAAGCCCTAATCGTAATGAGAGCAATTTTTTTCGGAGACATCAAGACGTTATTAATTTATTGTCAACAAATGCTTATTCATGTGAATTAAATTCACGTTTTGACTTAATAATTAAATTAAATGTGAAAATATTAAGCGTAAAAATATGCAGTTTCATTTCTATAAAGGAAATTTTGTTTGAAAATGTTTTAACTATTAAGAAATAAAAAAAACCTTGTTGTGAATGAGCAATTCAAGCGATATATTGCAATAAGTGTAAGACATAATTAATATTAAAATCTTGCACATTTATTTCTTCATAATTATAGCCTACTACCATTAATAAATTAATGTAAGAAAACTTGAAATCATGCATTCTTAATCATAAAAAGTATTTCTTAGTATTTACAAACACAAGTGTTATATACATTACATAACTTTTAAAATATTTTTTTAACACATGTCAATAATAAGAATTTCGTCATAAAAATTAATGTATATTTATTCTTCCATAATTCATACAGGGGAATATTATACTGGGATTTAAAAAGTTCTCTGTAAGGTGAAACTCAGGCATTAAATCTTATAAGAGCACAGAATCATTGATATATTGTTTTCAAAGTTTGATGTATCTTTTCTTTTGCTCTGATTGTATTGTGGATAAAAGCACACATGACAAAAATTGTGAAATTATTAGAGCCATTTCATGCCTACTCTAAATGTTTTGGATTTCTTCTATTATTTTTTTTTCTCTTGTTATTTAAATATTCTCTAGACTTAAGATTAATATACAACGTGCATTTCCTCAATGATACATTATTTATCTCTATTCATCTTAAGTAAGTAAGCAAATTGGGTAGTAAAATGAAGTTTTGATTGAAATTTACTTTTTGGGTATTTTGAAATGTACAACTGCTGAAAAAAAATAATTAAGAAATAAATACTTGGATTTTACCCCCATGTGATTTTAGAAAGACTTAACTTGTGTCTACCTTGTATATTTATGTGCCTAATAGGTAATATGAATGAATGGTGAATGAATGGTAATATGAATTGAATAAAAAAGTTGCATGAATGCAAAAATAAAACTATTAAGCAAGCTTAACATTACATTGAAAAAACACACAGTTTGAAAAAAAAAAAAAAAAAAAAACGATTTGGTCTAAACCGATTAACCCTGCTTCAATCTGTACAAAAATTTTCTTTTTTTTTAAGGGCTGAAAAAAGAAATAAAAGAAATCCATCATTTAAGAGAAACAAAAATATCGAGTTTCTTCGAAAAACTCAAAATTTCCTACATCTAACGGAAAAGATCGTAACGGACATTTCTTTAAATGACGAAATAAATCATTTGTGTAACAGAAACAACCATAACGGACGTTTCTTTAAATAACGGAAAATTACCCTCCCATAACGGAAAAAATGACGGCGGAAATTTCTTTAATTAGCAGGAGAAAGAACGAAACGGAAATTCGTCCAATGACGGAACACTTCCCTCTTGTAACGGAAGAAATAAAGACAGAAGTTTCGTCATTTGACAGAAAAAATAGAAACGGAAATCTGTCAAATATCGTTAATCTTCCGGCAGCACTGCTGCCAAGAAAATTTCCGTCAATTTAAGAAGAAATTTTTGAGAGTGTAGTCTACGTTAGGAAAGTAATAAAGACGAAATTTAAAAGCTTATACAACCGCATTAAGAGTTTCAACATTTAAAAGCGATTTTATAAAATAAATGCTAAATTTATTTTTCTTGTAAAAAGCATTTTCTAATTTTTAGCTATTTTCTCATTTGAGTACATTTTATTAAGAGATAGTCAATTTAAAAGTATTTAGACATTTTTTGACTTTCTTTTTATACATAGATTTTGTTTAGTATAAATTTATGGATGAACCTCTCTTCAAAGCAATGGTTCTCAGCTGATGAAACGCCCCCCCCCCCCTTTTTCACCAAGCGAATGTATGTAAGTTTTTCGTATTTAAGTATAAAAATGCATACAAAATTACACTGATAATTTGAAATTATATTACGGAAATAGTTTTAACAATACTGTGTCATTCTACATTAAAAGAAAATAATTACATTTCTTCATTACCAAATATTGTACTAATATTGTAAAAATAAACTAATTCAGTATCCTTACATCGTACTACATCTTACTTGCGAAGAAAAGGGTTTTAAAGTTCAACTCAAAATAAGAAAATATGTGGGAAACTAATATAGTATGGAAGCATAAAAAAGAGTAGTACAGTAAGTTGAAAGGAAAAAAAAAAGATTTGCGTTTGGCAAATTTGGAGTAAAAAGATTCGTAAATTTTGTAAACATGAAGGTCTTCCCCATTTTTTTTTTAAATTGACATTTGTGCTCCAAAATAAGAATATAATTTTTCAGAACTTCAACTAATCCGTCTCAAACTCCCAGCTTTCAAGTAAAAATAGAGTGGGGAGGGGGCGTGAACGATGAGCAATGAGAAAAAAGTAGAAACATTCTACTTACATAGACAAATATTTTTTTTCGAAATGTTTCTCGAAAATATTTTCCTTGAGACATTATAGAAATGAATGTTTTTCAAATATAACATCAAATATGTACAACATACTGTGATTCAGTTTTGAAAAAAAAAAAAAAAAAAAAAAAAAAAAACCCGCCGTTCGATTTATTAAACTTCTTGTTCATTATGTCTCTATCCCTATTTTTCAAGAAAGGTTTAGTATTTAAATTGCTTGCTCGCCTTGTTTTGCTTTTATTTTTTGAGTGATTTCAGTGTTTTATCATGCTGAAAAAAAAAAAAAAATGTTAACACGCAAAAAATTGTAAGACAAAAATAGAGTAATACAAACTCAGTAATTTTAATTAGACGTATGCCAAGTCGTAACAGTTAGAAAAGTTATTAACTGTGCAATGAAGATTAGTGTTTAAAGGTTTGAAACGCTGGTTTCAAAGCAAAATGCATAATAATATTTCAAAACAGATTTTTCCTTAGCATTGACAAATTGCTACATGTTTTCTTCTTCGACCTCGGATGTCATACGAAATGGCAGTCAGCCAACACTACTCACCACCCTTCTCTGCTCAGGTGGGCACATGCCTTTGATATGTGGTACAATATGGCAGACCCTACGCTTTTCCGACAGTCCACCAGCTGGTGCGATTCCTCTCTCCTTCATGTGATGCAGGTTCGCGTCTGGTCCTCGACAGAGCAGGTGGATCAGATGGTGGTGCCTATATCGTACTCTCTCTCCCCTCTCTCTCTCTTCTCACACACACACACACACACACACACACACACACACACACACACACACACACACACACACACACACACACACACACACACACACACACACACACACACACACACACACACACACACACACACACACACACACACACACACACACACACACACACACACACACACACACACACGCACACACACACGCACACACAATTCGTCATTGCGAAAAACATGCTGAATTGGAGATGTCAAAATTCAAATTATTGTTATTATTTTTTCTTCCTTTTTTAACAATGAAGCCCATGTGCTGATTTTTGCGAAAATTTATAAAATAACAAATTTAAAAACTTTTTAATATTAGCGAAAAGAAAGGAATTATGGAACATATTTGCTTGAAGTTGAAAGAGCTCATTTTAATATGTATAAAAAAAATCAGTTTCTGCTGCAAAATGCTTTGGAAAAAGCGATATTTTTATTCAAATGAAGTGATATTCAAGATTAAATCTATCACTTCATTTAACTACGAAATATGAAAACTAAATGCATAATTTTGTTAGGAATATGATTTGCAAACGCGGTTACACATGGTAGTTGATAGTTCTAGTTTAAAAATTCAGTGTTATTCTAAAATTACTGTCAAAGCAAAATCCTGTAATCAATGCGTAGTGGAATTTTAAAATAAAATTTTTCTCCACAAAAGTTATATTTAGGTAAAATAAATAGTTGCTCTTCGATTTAAGTACAGTCAATAACTTAAAAAATTCAAAAAAAGTGATCAATATCATTTAAACTAGTTAACAAACAGTCTTTTGTGAGCAAAAAAGGGACGCATTCTACTAACTTATATACGTTAAAATCGGTAATTTCATCAATTTGATATTATAGAAAGTTCACTTACAGTATTTTCTTATATAAAATAAGCCGAGTTAAACCTTTAATTAAAAATTATTTTTCGGCTTATTTTCTAATTAAAATTTTCTCCCAAAACGCAGAAGGCAACGAAAGGAGAAATAACTAAAGACAGGTTAAACTGAAAAACGAAGCCTAATCCTGCGTAAAAGCAACATTTAGTATTTTTGGCCACACATAAAGCTTCTAATTCAATTCTATTAAATTGAATTATAGTGCACATCCTGATGAAGGCATCATACATAAAACTTTAATGACCAAGAAATCCCAAAGGCGTAGTTTGTAGCTGAATTTTGGAGTCACTCCAAAAAGAAATGTTCCTGTACTTTATTTCATCATGAGCTTAATCTTAACGACAAATGACCATTTTAATGTATTGGAATAAATAAAAATTACTAAACACTATTTGAGGCTGATACAAAGAAACATCAGTACCTTAAAATCAGATTGACGTAGATAAAATGCTATTTGAACAATGAATCATCATGGGAATTATAGGTATTTGCTTGTTTAGAAGGGGATAGCAGCTTAGAAAAGCAATTGCACGGTGGGCTTTGATAAACGATAAATTTTCTTTTCTCTTGCTTTTACACTTTAAAAATCCTTCAATAGATACAAGTAAAACAGTTTTTGTTCAACCATAAACAAGCTCTCATGGCAGTTGGAATTTTCAGAAGCAATATTAATGTATCCAAACACGTTGAAATGGCTATTTTTGACAATATTTTGCTAATGTGTTTCATGAATTTATTGTGTCAATTATTTTCTCACCTTTAGAAAACTGGTGAATTACTGTCTCCGCGTTCTTTAGAGGAAGATATATTGGTCTAAAGCAGTGAGTAACCACCCCTAAGCAAGGGCTAAGGCAGAAACATGCAATACACCACCAACTCGGCTATTTCGATTCATGGACTGCAGTTTCCAGCTTATTATGCTCTCGTCAGCTCGAAACTGCAGTCCATGGATCGAAATAGCCGAGTTGGTGATGTATTGCATATATTGGTCTGTTTATGGTTAAAATTCAACTGATGTTTTCGCGAAATGCATTTTCGTATCAAATCATTAAATACTGATTAAAACTATTTTTATCCAATTTTTATTAAACTTTTCAAACTTTATTTTAATTCTGTTAGCCTAATGGATGTACTACAATGTTGATTATAATTGTAATATTTGAAACGTTATAGACTGCTTTAAATATGTAAATGTAGTACATTTGCTGCAAATATAACAAAAAAAAAGTCTTCGGCGAACCCCAGATGAGTGTTAACAAGTTACTTTGTACGTAATTTTATTGTAAAAAAAATAAAAAAAATGTTGTTGTTTTTTTTAGAATTTTTGGATTTAAAAAGAAATTATAGAAATTGGACTAATATTTGCAATTTTTATTGCAAATTTTCGAATATTTTTTTTTATACTTAATCATTTATTTTTGATAGACAACATTAGAAAATACAATTACAATGTTTTTAAGTATATTTCTTCTGAATTAAAGCTCGGAATATGTTAGAATACTCTAAGGATCATAGATATATTTTCTTTACTTTTTATGGATTAAACAGTAATAGAGTGTGACGTAAAAGAAAAGAAATAGTTGAGAATATGTGTTCGAGCGACGCAAATTTAATTTTTCGTTTCAAACCAATAGTTAAAAGTTGGCCACTAATTTTCGTGTATTATTTACCATTATCGTACGAGTAGCAAGGAAGATTTTGAGCAATTGATTCACCCTATAGGAGAAACTATTAGTCTTGTTTACAGAAAGTGTCGTGAAGATCTACTATTAAGCTTTCAAGAATTTGATAAATTAACTTTAATGTTGGGCTAACCAGTTAAATCCATTGATACCAAAAATCAGTAATACTTGTTTTATCGATATTGAAGCAAACTAGGTACCTACATGGATGCTTAAATACTGTATTTCAGATGAGAATGATGGATACCAGGTAACTTTAATTGTCATGTGATAATAGATTAAAATCTTGATCTCATGAAAACAACGCTTTCATTAAACTTCAAAACGTTCAGTTAGGGTAATACTCTTAAAAATGTAGCATACGCGCATCATAATGAAAAAGAAAAATATTTTAGATGTGATTATTCATTCTCTGAGCTATAAATCAATGATTTCCAACCCGGCGCCGATACCTCTCCAAAGGTGCAATTTTTCTCTTACACTATAAGTTCTAGAGCAGGGGGCTCTAAATACTTAATAGAAAAATAATAATGATAAAAAGCCAGTGGAAGATCGAAATTCAAAGCGTACATGAAACCAATTTTTGAGAGTTCACACTAGGTGTTACAAGTTAAAGAAGAAACAAATTCAAGTTTCAGCTCAGTTAAACCTTAAGAAAGTAGTCCGTCATTAATAAATTTCTTCTTCTTCTTCTTCTTATTTTTTTTAGTTTGAAATGTCAGTGTTTTTAATACCGTCAAATTCAAATTTAAAAAAAAAAAAGGAAAATTCATTAAAAAAATGTCCCCTATGACCCGATAGATACCTGTCAGTTTATGAACAATGATCAAAAATGCTTTGGGCCAAAATATGGTGAAAGTAAACAATAGGGTGGAGCGAAAAAAATGAATTCTTGATTTTCGTAAACGGGTACCTTTCATTTACTGTGAATGAGGATAAGCAACAATTTTGTAAAATATTTCACTTTTGCGACGTCATCTTTAGTCTGCGCATTTGGCCTAAAGTTTTCAAATTTTAGACTTTTTTTAGATTTTTCAAATTTTTTAAAAAAATATTGCAAGTGATAAAACTAGTGACGGGTGGTTATTAAATGGAAGAAAAAGGTTTGAAATATACAAGAAATTTTTAAAAATCATTTCAGATTATAATTTCTGTCTGCGCAATAGGCCCAAAGTTCATCAAATTTTCAGAAATTTCCGATATTTTCAGTATTAGCAGAAATTTTATAATTCAATATTTCCTCTCAATATTTACTAAAAGTGCCTTCAAAACATTTCCTTAATCATTTTGTTGTTTCTTTGAACTACTCAACTCTATGCTTGCTCATTGAAATTATCCCGGACTCACCACGAGGAAGTGGTCGCACTTTGGGTACCACTCGTGCTCCCCTTGCTTCCAACCGATGAGAGCACACATTTACATTTCTTAGACAAGTCAGAAACAATAAATTGTTTCTTTGAGTAGGAAATTGTTTGCATTGGTTTTGATGGATGCACTACAAAGACAGGAAAATAAAGGTGTAATACGGAAACTGGAAGAAAAACTTGGTAGACCTCTGTAATGGAACATTTGCCAATTACATTTGAATGAACTTAATTTGCTGCATTTTTTGCAAAAGCTAGATGGACCTACCAGTGGACCAAAGTGATTTTTGGGCCTGTTAGACGAAGCTAAACATGTTATACTTTCAAATCAGTTCAATATGAACCTATAAAATTTGTCATTGATCAGATTGATTTTGACAATAAAAATGATTCAAGTACTGAGCAACAGTAACTTCATGAGATGAGCAAGGCATTTTTGACTGGGAAAACATCAAAAAAAAAGTGAAACAGAAGTCCAAGAAAGCTTTCCCTAGTCAGTTGTTGACTACAGCAAACAATCTTTAGACTATAATTTTTAAAAGAGTTCATAACTTTGAGCGGGTAAAAGTGTCCTTGCTCTTTCAGGATGAAGTACAGACGTTACTAATTTAGCTATGAATTCGTGTGAAATTTTAAAGATTAGCTCTCCGGGAAAAGCAGAAAATTGTATTCACATCTATTCAAAACAATGTATACTTTGCACCCAAGAAATATGCTGTTATCAAATGTATGCATGTCTGTTCCTTGTACAAATCCAGTTTTCGTCGGATTTTCAACAAATTTGGCACAGAGGTTCCCTGATGCATTAGAATTCACATAGGCAAGGGTTTTGAAATTAAAAAAAAATCCAAAAAGCCCAAAATTCAAATCTTTTGTCTCAAAATGGCCATTTTCTTATAATTTTGAATAGATAAAGTAATAGAGATAAGACTTTAAGCACACAAATTGATAAAATGTAACACATTTAAATAGGAGTATTTTCCTGCAAAGATTACGATCAACAATGAATTATCCATTTAAGGCTCAACTATTTCTTTTTAGCATGAAATAAGTTTTTATATTCCCATGTGGATAGAATTCATTAAAATATTTTTTAGAGCTATGTTGTATTAATAAGCACCCGGGCAACGCCGGGAAATAATCTGGTTAGTTCATAAGAGAGAGCATATAAAGAAACTTGTTTTAAATCGTATTATAAACGCTCAATCTAGAAAACAAACAAGCAAACAAGTGAGAACGCTTTAGATCCCAAAAAATAGACAAAATCTATTTTCATACATTACATACATAAATCAAAAGTCAGTATCCATCGATATGATTTCTTGCCATGATGTGGAAATTACAAAGCTACCTTTTACAGGTAATTTAACAACACAATATTAACAAAGATTATGGAACCTGAGAATTTAAATATGATTTCTGAATGCGCCCTTTTTAAACTGCCGTTCAAGACTCAATCAGTTAAAAGAGCTGTCAAATAGGTCACAAGCTCTTCAAAATTGGTATGTAATCACAGAAAAAGAAAAAAATTAGTAAAAACGAGGATATCTGACAGAAATATTTGATCAATTTAAGACACAAAGGAACAATTTAACTGTGAAAGACGTATCTAAAAAATGTAAATACGTGCTTGCATTGGTTGGAAGGAAGGGTTCACGTGCAGGACTAGAAGTGCGGTCACCTCCGCGTGGTGAGTCCTGGGTAGTTCCACATGAGCTAGCGAAGAGTTGCAGGGTTCAAAGTAATAACAAAATGAATAAAAAAAAGTTTGAAGACACTTCAGGTGAATAATAAAAGGAAATACTGAGTTTAAAAATGTTGAAAATATCGGAAATTTCGGAAATTTTCAAGAACTTTGGGCTTAATGCGCAGACTGAAATCATAATCTAAAATGGTTTTAAAAAATTCCTTGTATATTTCAAACCTTTGTCTTCCATTTAATAACCACCCGTCACTAGTTTTATCATTTGCAATATTTTTTTTTAAAATTTGAAAAATCTAAAAAAAATCAAAAATTTCAAAACTTTAGGCCAAATGCGCAGACTAAAGAAAACATTGCAAAAGTAAAATATTTTACAGAATTGTTACTTATCCTCATTCACAGTAAATGAAAGGTACCCGTTTACGAAAATCAAAAATTCGTTTTTTTCGCTCCACCCTAGTAAACAACCCTCGTAAATAAAGCACAAATTATCACAAAAATATTTCAAATAGCAATTTCAAAGCGACAATAACTCTTATCTCACAGTAGTTTTGTCTTGCGATGACCTTTTTGCACTGATGAAGAGATTCTGTTGTAACTTTAAAATAGCTTTCTGCTGTATTTTCGTCATAGTTTGTGCTTTTTTTTCGTTGGTTTTTCCCTTTATCATATCCATCAGTTTTTTTTTTCTGAAAGAAAGGGGGAAAACGCTTCAAATTAAAAGTAATATCAAGGTTTACTCTCAAGGTATTAAAGGCGTGGGTGGGAAGGGGCCGAGACGATAGGTCTAAGTCAATCTTTGAAAGAGGGGACCAGTTCAAAAAAGCTCGGAACCACTAGACATATTTGATTACTCGTCATCAAATAAGTCATTTTTGTAGGCAAAATTTATTGATTGATCTCGGTCTTAAAACCTTTGATTCATCTAACGTTTGCAAAAAAAAAAAAAAAAAAGTTTATTATAATTATTATTTTTGAAATGCGCTATTTTATTGAAATTAAATAGTGATTTACTTTACTTTATATTGTTTTGACTTTCAAACGCATTTTTCAATGACATGTTTTCTTCTGATTTTTATCCATTTTTCACTTTTCTCCACAAACTGGGCTCTGCTGATGATAGATATATTAAATGTAGCTTACAGGAGACTGAATGTCCGGCGCGCAGGTTTTCACAACATTTTTGCGTTATTTATAAAAATTGACGTATAATATACTGAAATAAATTCATTGGTTTCAATTTTGTTTAAGCATATTTACATAAACAATTGTTTTACATAAACAGAAATTTGAAAACCTTTTCAAATTTCCTAAGAGGGGAAGGGTACATCCATGC
>JAXGGA010015508.1:0-28993 GCA_038373865.1 Uloborus plumipes
TTTAATTACTTGCAAATTCTGTTTTGTCACATAACCCCTACATCTCCCAAGCCCTTCAATTCTGCAAAGTATTATAGAACTATACATACCTGAGTGATATGACAGGCGATGAATCAATCCAAGTTGATGGCAAAAACCGTTCTTATTATGGAATATCAATTAATCAAAACACACACCGATGACAGATTTAATCCCCGGAAACTAATTCCAAATATCGACTGAGTTTTATTTATTTATATTTTTTTCGGACAGTGAAGGTCGTTCAACCTTCCTCAACAGGCCAAACTGTCAGAAGACACTGAGTGTTCTAAAAGGGAGGAGGCTCGCACACTGCTCTATCTGACCTCCAAGTGTGGCTGCATCGCAGTTGAAGTTTAAGGTCAACTTTTCTTCGCCCGCAGGTATGGGGAAGTAAGGTGGCTGGGTTGTGTCCTCTCAGTTTGTTCCGAGTGTTACGCAACGGGAGTTTTCTGTAAAGAAAGTTTTTGTTGACTATCAGCTGGGCGGGGTGGTTTGTGCAAGAAAAGTGTCATCAGTTGCGTCGGGAGTCCGTGAAGCGTTTCGGACGACAGATATGAGATTTGTTGGGGCGGATACAGAAAGTTTTTAGGAGCGGCATCGGATTAATAAAAAGTGCCCCCCCCCCCAAGCCTGATTACCGCAGGGGCACGCGGAGCACAGGCCCCTCCTCTAAGCTTTCAGGGGGGCCCAAAATCTCCTCACTTTATCCAACGCCTACTAAAGACTAAATGCCTACTGTGTGAGTCGACGTACATTTTTGTCTTGTTAATCTGGTAGCATTATTATTGGGCAATTCCACGAAAATGTCAACCTGAGCATCAAAATTTCAAAGTTAGCAAAACGCAAATTAATATATATACTTTAAAAGCTTGAACTATCTATTTTAATATGGTACCACCTTAAATTTTACATTAGAAACTGTTGTATTGAAAACAGGCCGAAAGAGATGTCCATCTTCTCTCCAGAATTATGTTCGATAATTTAGAGTACAGTAATTAGTGTTTTTTCCCCCCAAAAAATCTAACTAAACAAAAAAAGTTGGGGTAATTTGTTATACACATTATGAAAATTCTTAATACAGTCTTATTTGAAAAAAATATTGTTATGGCGTTTCGTTTAGATACAGTTTGAAATTCAGTTTATGAATGTCAGTCAGTTACCATAAAAAATCAACATTTTCCCCTGAGCGTGAAAATTTTTGATGGAAACTTACAAAAATTCATACTCTCTGCCTACATTAAGAGTATTTAAATACTGAATAAACAGAAGTTGAAGTTTGCATCAAGAACTTAAAAAATTCCATGGTAACTGACTGACAACTTAATGTGGTAACTGACTGACATTTAATTTAATTTCAAAATAACTACAGCGTACTTAATTACACACTCCTAAAAATATTTCTCTTGTTAAACAAACATAAAACAACTCAACTCTTGAGTTTTAAGACTGGTAAATGCTCTCTTTTGTGAAGAAAATCCAAATGTTAAGATTGGTCTTTCCAAGTTTAGCAGCCTCCGCCCAAATCAAACATTACTAAGAAGAGACATTCCCCATAATGTGTGTCTTTGCCAAAAACATGAAAATATTCAATTTCTTTTGGATGCCTTAAAAGAAAAAGGGTTGAATTTTACGACTAAATTAAAAGATTTTATAAAGGCTGCAGTCTGTGACGAAGAAAATGAAATATGTATGAACGGCAAATGTAGCAGATGCCCCATGATAAATGGGCTAAATTCAAATGATGACCAGCATCATGAACTGTGCACTTGGAAGGAGTGGAAAAATACTCCTCAATGCCAACTAACCACCAATGAAGGAACAACTGAGGACTGCATAAATGATTTAAGAGCGAAACTACCATCATTCCTACAGCATGTTTTTGTAAAGAGAAAGCAATCAGAAGAATTCAAGATAAAACGGGATGATCTAAATTCTGAACAACTAGTCCTACAAATTGATTTTGCAGAAAATTTCTGCTGTAAGGAACAAAATGAAATCCAAGCAGCTCATTGGAACCATAAAAAAGTTGCAATTTTTACAGCTGTTTCTTGGTTTGTAGAAGGAGACCAAAAAACAAACAAATCGTATGCAGTAATATCAGACTATCTAGATCATGCGAATGCTGAGAATGTTTTCCTCCGGGAAATAATAAAGGACTTGAAACTAACTAAGAACTTTTCCTCGTTACATGTTTTTTCTGATGGTGCTGCCAGTCAGTTCAAGCAGCGTTTTAACCTATGCAACTTCATATATTTTTGCAAGGACTTTCAAATTCGCGAAGTCGAATGGCAGTTTTTTGCCACTTCACATGGCAAGGGAGCCGTAGATGGAGTCAGTGGCCAAGAAAAGAGGTTAGCATGGATGGAAGTGTTGACAACTTAAAAACAAACATTAATAATGCCTCAACCTTTTATAATGCTATAAAAGAGAAAGATCTGAAAACACAACTTATTATTGTTAAGCAGGAAGATGTTCACTCCACAAAAAAAGAATTGAAAATGAGATTTAGTGATATTTTGGCTATTCCGAATATCCGAAAAATGCATTATTTTAAGACCCCCATAGATGAAAATGTAATTATCTACAGCCAATACAGTAAATTCTCAACTGTTCAAACTCATCACTTTAAGAAAATTTCAAAAAAGTACTGGGTGACTGATAGCAAAACACGTTTAACAAAACCTGCATAACCCATAATCCGAATATCCTATGGAAACAAAAATTGTAAATATAATTAACTTAAAAATTGGACTTCCATTACTTTACTCTTTGTGTTATCTTTATAAAGGTTTTATTGCATAATTTTGAACATTTGCATTAGTATAATTTAACAGTTGGTTCCTGATAGGTAAAACAGTTACCAATTTGTTGCAAAGACTGCAATCATTTATTACAGCAAAGTTAAGTTTGACAATTGTAATTTTATTGTTTACCTTTTTTGTAGACTTATTCATAATTTTTACTGTATAATTTTGAACATGTGCATCAGTATATTTAGAATATTTCAGAAATGTCAGTCAGTTACCGGAATGTCAGTCAGTTACCAAGCTACTCTAGCTACTGTAATTCTTTACTGCAGCAATATTTTCAAACTCAACTGCCATGGTCTGAAAGGTTATTCATTCTCTTTGATCCTCATTTTTTATTCAATAAAATTTCCTTCAACTTTCAGAGAAATCTCTTGTAGAATCAGTGTTACTTTTCACACAGGTTGCATCCATGTCAGTCAGTTACCATATTTTTGGCAATTTTTATAAAATCATTAAAAATATATTTTGAAAATTCAATTATACCATGAAATTCAGCTTAAAAAGCACAATAAGACAGGACAAAATAAATTAGTAAAATTTGAGATTTGTTGTGTTTTCTTTCAAAATACTTCTTTTTTGTTGCTTTGTGAATGTCAGTCAGTTACCCGTGGAATTGCCCTATTATTTATTATTTTTTTAAGTTTGATCTTAGTACAAAACTTTTATTTCATTCTGGTATTATATGAATTTTTTTACTCGTAACACATAACTGATATGAGGAGGGGGCTGAAATAGAAATGTGCCCCATGTCCAATGCCAGAAGGATCGGGCTCTGCCCCCCCCCCCCCCATTAATTTTTAGGAAGAAAAGTTCTCATGAGGTTCATCACCTCCTGCGAAAGAAATTAATGGAAAAACTCTTTTGACTGACAAATCTCTGTCAGGATGATCAATTGAACCCAGTCATAGTGATTTTTCAATTTATTTCAAAAAATTTAAAGGCAAAAGGTCAAAACGTTTCTAGGGAGCCTTTTAACCAAGAGCTCAACTCTAAAGTACAGGAATATTACACACTACATTCGAGTCTCAACAACTCGAAGTCCCAAGGGACCGGATAAAAACTTCCAGTTATCGGTAGTTCGAGTTGTAGGAACTTCTCAAGAGTTTGGAACCCAATGAAAACCTCGAAATAAGGAAATATTCGAGTTAGAAGGCTTCGGGCTATCGGGACTCAGTTGTAATTTACTTCGAATGATGTGACAAAAAGTTTTTTAATAGCTGACGCCAATAATTATCCATGAAACCTTATAGTATAATTTCTCCAAGTTGGTACAATAATGCACGTCATTACTTAGAAACATTGTCATAATGATTAAAACCAAAAATTATTAAAACAGATTAACCACTTTTTTGTTGTCAAAGAGGAATAAATGAAGGAATCGTACATCCTAGAATTTGAAACTCGTGAATTTTATGAATTCGCTTACATTGATCGTCGGCTATAATGTAACCAGTGTGTGACCCTTAGCAAACCCAAGGGATTTTATTCAAGTATACTTTGTGCATGTGTGTTTGTGTTTATGTGTGTGTGTGTGCTTTTATTTCAAGAAAAAGTTTTTAAATTATATTTTGAACTCATGATATGAATACATGAATTTAAAAATTGTTGATAGTTTAGTTTCATTATTTTTGTTCCTTTGGGGAGGGACACGGGTCCCCTCTGCCCCTTTAAAATTCACTACTGGAGACTTAAGCCCAAAAGATTTTTTCAGCTGAACTATACTTATGTGGGTAAAATGCTAAGTTTAGCTCCATGCTCGAGTTTAGATCCTTGCGGACTGACCAGAACTGGGCTGCCCACTTTTCCCTGAATAGACAAAATAAACATAAAGCTTGACCGTGAAGAGATGGCGCCTGACCTTGAGTCGGAAACGGACCGCCTGATTTTAAAATGGGTAAGATGAGCGGGAGAATTAGTTTCTTACTTTCTTTGTTCATCAAAGTTTTTCTGCCTGCGTGATCTTTCTGATGCTACTTATTATAAAATGAAGCGGTCCGTGTCCACTTCAAGGTCACGCGCTATCTCTTCGTGGTCAAGCTTTACTTCGACTTTGGAAAACAAACAAAAACGTCTGAAGGTCAAGCTGCCAATGCAGCGTTCGATTATTTCTTTTTTTTCTTTTTTTTTTTTTTTTCGATTTCTACGAATGAAATGCAATGCGCATCATTGCAGAAAAATCTCAAGAAACAGAGACAGAAAAATCTCAAGAACAAGATTGCAGAAAAATCTCAAGAAACACGATTAATCACTAAATGAGGAAACTTATCGTCGTTCAAAATGCAATGTTACTGCAGTAAGAGGCGCCGAGCACGGTACAGCTAAGTTTGACTTCAGTTTTAGTTAGCTTCCGCATTTTGTTTTACACTTGCCTAAAGAAGAAATATAAAGCTTTCTTTTCTAATACGCTTTTATTAGTTTCACATGTGGGTTTGTTTGTTTGTATGTAACTCTGAATAAAAGATAAAATTCACGTTCTTTACAAATATAAAAGTAATATATTTAATTCTATTATTATTAATACTAAAGGCCAAGGCTAAACTATTACATGTTGATGTATTATAGGTGCATGTAAACTTAGTGGATATTCAATAGCTTTGAACATTAGAGGAAAGTCAGAGTATCATGAAATATTTTGATTAACTTTAAAAGCCAATTTTTTAGCTTTTTTAAACTATATTTTAAAATTATTAACAAATTATTTTCCAGTTAATTTAATGCTTCAAAGAACTTTATAACTTTTTTAAACAGGCCCGCCATATGGAGTCAGAGGAGGCACTTGCCCCCCCCCCCCCTCCTCCTCCCCCCGCCGGATTTGAAAAATCAACGAATTTCCATGCATGTGAGAATAATTTTCGTTGTTTTTTCAAACAAATATGCATTAAATACACGCAGTTTGATCTCCCTCCTGAAAAACTTTTGAACTGACTGGCCTATTTTAAAATAGCGCATTTACGTTGCACTTTACACGTATGAAGCATTAAGAAAACGTGAAATTATAACTTCAAAAACAACTGAATGAAAAAGATTTGTATTAAAAATGAAAATTATTTCTGATCAAACCAGAAGGATTAGTTTTGTACGGAGTCAAATTACGGAAGCGGCGCTTTTCTTTTGCTTGAGAGCATTTGGACTTTTTGGGAGGTCACACTGACGTCTAGAATTGAGGTGAATAGGGTGGAATGACATCCGAGAATTCTTGGAGATATTGGAACTGTTTTGGAGGTCACAGTGACCTCCTGCGACCTCCCATTGGAGTGCTCCCCCTCCCGAACATGAGTTCTGGCTATGCAGGGGTTCATCGCAACGCATTTTTGAGGGCCCCTTGTCCCTCAAAGAACTTTGTAAAACACTTTTTGAATATTCTTCGGGTCCCCTATTGCAGCATGGTAAATCCGGGCCGTAGTAGTTAGGCGTAGGATTCGTAATCAGAGGGTCCCGGGTTCGATCCCAGCCAATCAAAGGTCCACCGTCGTCTATAATTTTGGCCAGGGGACGTTAAATAAGGTTCGTGGTTCCAAAGTTCTCTTGTGGGTACTGAACCAAGGGTTTGCTCGGCTCCTGGTGGAGATCAAAAGAACAGAGCGCTCTTCAGAGCGCCATTCAAAAGGTTAAACCACGAGTTGTGGAAGGTTCGGGGGACCCTGGAGTGGAAACGAAAAGAAGGCATGGTAAATCCACCCCCGTGACTGTAAACCAACAAATCGAATCAAATCATATCCAGGAACAAGCAAAAAAAACATTGGTTGATAAGACCACGCAACCATTTAGTGTTTATCACAACCTCCTTGATCAGACAGTGATTAAAGCAACGAATGTTTAAAAACTTTAAACCTCGTCCCGGTCAAAAGAAAATATTTCTTAACAATCTCAACGTTTCATCACAAAAGAACTATTAAAAAAAATGTCTTTGTCAACAAAAGAATTAGGATACTCTATTAACCAGGCGATAACATGACAAGAGAATGAAATCAAATAAAAAACAACAGAGCACCTGTGTCTCTTCCTCCACCCCAATTCATCCCAGTACAATGGGAAGTCACCGAAGGAAGACCAGAGAAAGCTCACGCCGTCCAGTTCCTTTGTCGGCGGAATAGAACTTTGGCAGATGTCTTCTTTTTCGCGTGGTAATTGGTGTGTGTTAATCACGAGGAGAGATTCCTGCTTCAAATGCCCCATTATGGAAAGCGCGATAGGTATGGACTTCTTCGAAAAATCAGAGCGTTGAAATATAATCAGTCGTAGCTATACTGCAGTGGGAAAAGGTAGGTAAGGGGACAAATCTACATTTTTTTCTATTTTTCCTCACAGTTTTCAGCCATGACAAATTGCTATATGTTTTCCTTTTGAACCGCAGTGGTTCCTTTTTCAGACTGGCTCTCTGCCAACGTCTCGCGTCCCAATGCTCCATCTCCTCGGATCTGCTCGCCGACCTCCGTGCCTTCCCCGTATAAGACATGGTGGCGAATGAGTACACGTAATTCGCTATTGGGAAAAGCATAATTTGAATTCGAGATGCAAAAATCAAATTCATTTTTGTCCTTTATTGCACTCTAGCTTTACTGTACTAGTGCTCTTATTTGGTTTCCGCAGAGAAAAAAGCAGGAAAAAAGCTTGGATTCGAGCAATTCCCTATTGTTAATGTAAAATCCAAGAGTTTCTTCGAATATCTTAAAAACTCATTTCTGCAGCTTTCCACCTTAGAGGAGGGTCAAGGCTGCAGACAAATCATTTCAGGGGGACTGAGTCGATACTTAGAGAAAAGAGGGCAGGGTACCTCATAAAATGTAGCTAAGAAAAGGAAATTTTTCGAATTTCTGTGATATCAATGCTAATTTAAGATGTCAAAAATAGGGTTGGTTAGGGTAAGTAGGTCCCACTTTTAGAACAGTTCGTTTTTAACGCCTTATACAACAGTTTTAAAGTAAAACAGTTTAAACTTGTTGACTTATTTTATCTTGGACATTATTAATAAACACAAGTTCAGCATTATTTCCGAAAAAAATGCTTTAAATATTTTTAACTATCGTATTCTTTAAAAAATGACGTGGGGAACTCACTTACCCCCTAGGAAGGGGTAAGTGCTCCCCACCCCTCATTTATTTATATTTAAAGTGAGCATATCTAAACAAGAAGTTCTGTCAAGAACTAAACGAGCCTACTTTCCCGTACATCGACATCGGCATTCTCGCATCTGATCATTATTCTCTTGATTATCTGAAACTGAAAATTATGTCAAACATACCTTTTTAGCACATAGAGCTTATTTCGAAAAGCAAAATATACCCCTCTCATCAGATGAAATAGACACGTAAAAAGTAATTAACGAATAAATAAAGCTTTGTCGCACCTTTTAAAGAGTGCAACTGTTACAGTTCCTCCGTAGAAAAAATCCTCAATTGTTTTCAAAAAAAAAAAAATAATAATAATAATAATAATAAAATAAATAAATAAATAAATAAATAAAAGTACAAAGAGCATCAAAACGTATTTTATCAAAGAAAGAAAAAAAAAGAAAAAAAAAACTCGTCCGTTAATAAAATGTCTCGAATTTCACTTTTAATCGGTTGCCAGTTGTTAAATATAAATAAAGAATAAAATGTTCTCGTGAATGAAAAATTTTTGTTACAAAAAAAATCGTCTGCCAAAAAAAAAATAATAATAATAATAAATAAAATAAAACAAATGAATAAATAAACAAAAAATCGTCTGCACAGTCAGTCATTTTTTTTCTGAGCCTGCATTTCCGCCACGTTTGCGGAGTCGGAGTCGGAATCAAAGTCCTCACAGAAGATTACTCAGAAAAGTACTTTACAAACACTATTTATCAAAACCATTTTCTTACAAAGTTAGTTTGAAGGAAATCCGACTTTAAGTTCAGAATCAACATTCAACTTAAATTCCCCGTAGACGCTAATGTTAATTTTTTTTTCTGAACGGTTCAATATTGAACGAAAAATGGTTCAAATCAAAAAGCGAAATATGGAAATGTATGGGAAAGCCTCTCCGAGATCTCTCAAACAAAAAAAAGTTTATTCCATTCAGACGGTTCACTCAAAAGTTATTAGGTGGGGAAAGGTTGCTTGAACGGTTCAATGTTGAACGAAAAAATGCTCAAATGGAAAATTTAAATAGGGTAATGAAGTATCCTTCCCGAGATGCTTCGAACAAAAAAAAAAATTTGTTTAAATCGGACTGTTCATTCAAAAGTTATTAGGGGTGACAGCTTGTTTGAACGGTTCAATGTTGAACGAAAAATTGTTCAAATCGAAAATGTAGATACGGGAATGAAATATCCTTGATAAGATCTTTCGAACAAAAAAAGTTTGTTCAAATCGCACTGTTCACTCAAAAGTTAGCATCGCGGGACCGGTTGTTTGAACGGTTCAAAGTTGAACCAAAAATTGTTCAAATCGAAAAATCAAATATGGGAATGAGCTGTACTCGGCGAGATCTTTCCAACAAAAAAAAGTTTATTCCATTCGGATGGTTCACTCAGAAGTTATTAGGTGGGGACAGGTTGCTTGAACGATTCAATGTTGAACGAAAAAATGTTCAAATTGAAAATTTAAATACGGTAATGAAGTATCCTTGCTGAGAATAAAATGTTCCGGTGAATAAAAAATTTTTGTTACAAAAAAAATCGTCTGCCAAAAAAAAATAATAATAATAAATAAAATAAAACAAATGAATAAATAAACAAAAAATCGTCTGCACAGTCAGTCATTTTTTTTCTGAGCCTGCATTTCCGCCATGTTTGCGGAGTCGGAGTCGAAATCAGAGTCCTCACAGAAGATTGCTCAGAAAAGTACTTTACAAACATTATTTATCAAAACCATTTTCTTACAAAGTTAGTTTGAAGGAAATCCGACTTTAAGTTCAGGATCAACATTCAACTAAATTCTCCGCAGACGCTAATGTTAATTTTTTTTTCTGTACGGTTCAATATTGAACGAAAAATGGTTCAAATCAAAAAGCGAAAAATGGGAATTTATGTGAAAGCCTCTCCGAGATCTTTCAAACAAAAAAAAGTTTATACCATTCGGACGGTTCACTCAAAGGTTATTAGGTGGGGGAAGGTTGCTTGAACGGTTCAATGTTGAACGAAAAAATGCTCAAATGGAAAATTTAAATACGGTAATGAAGTATCCTTGCTGCGATCCTTCGAACAAAAAAAAAAAGTTTATTTAAATCGGACTGTTCACTCAAAAGTTATTAGGGGTGACAGCTTGATTGAGCGGTTCAATGTTGAACGAAAAATTGTTCAAATCGGAAATGTAAATACGGGAATGAAGTATCCTTGATAAGATCTTTCGAACAAAAAAAAGTTTGTTCAAATCGGATTGTTCACTCAAAAGTTAGCATCGCGGGACAGGTTGTTTGAACGGTTCAAAGTTGAACCAAAAATTGTTCAAATCGAAAAATCAAATATGGGAATGAGCTGTACTCGCCGAGACCCTTCGAACAAAAAAAAGTTTATTCCATTCGAACGGTTCACTCAAAAGTTATTAGGTGGGGAAAGGTTGTTTGAACGGTTCAAAGTTGAACCAAAAATTGTTCAAATCGAAAAATCAAATATAGGAGTGAGCTGTACTCGCCGAGATCTTTCCAACAAAAAAAAGTTTGTCCAAATCGGAATGTTCATTCAAAAGTTATTAGGGGGAGACAGACAGACCGACCGACCGACACACAAATTCCCCATCTCAATACCCTACTTTCAAATTTTTAATTTTTCGATATTCATTTTACCTTTTTATTTTCTTAACTTGGCGATATTTTTTGGACTTGTCGATATTTTTTTAACTTGGTAATATTTTTTGGACTTGGCGATATTTTTTAGATGCATTAAGCTACTTTTAATACTTTTTTCGTCTTTCTTTTATTTTTAATGGGAAAGTAGGCTAAAAAGGTGTTTGCAGGTCCTACCGATACAGTGTGTAAAATTTTAGTAGGAAATAATTTTTTGTAAATGTATCCATTAACGAGGTATCTACTTACATTTAAATGTGTATGACATAAAAAATTATAAAGCGGAATACACGCAAAGCAATTATGTCTGTGAAATTCATTAAAAGCCGTTAGACATTTTTTTTTTTTTTTTTTTTGCTTACATAAATTAGTGTTGAATAAACATAATAGAATCGATTAAGATCAGTTTTGGTAAAATAAAAATACATATATAGGTTGGAAAAAAAAATTAAACAATGGCATCGTCAATTGGAAGTTTGCTGAGGGAGAAACAGGACATAGATAGATAGAAAGATTCAGATTTTAATACACTGGCGGAAAAAAAATCCCAACAACAAGAAAGACTTGGGCTAGATAAACGAAATTCTGTAGGCATGTTTATATAACTGAAAGATGACATCGATTGAAATTTAGCGCTTCGCGCATAAGTGTGCCGCAGCTGGCGTCACTCAGAACATGCACATAAGTCTTGTTTTAAAAGCGTGTTGCAAAGCTCGTGAGTATTTCCGTGAAATTTAACGCATTGCGTTCATGTTAGCCAAGAATGCCTTTCAAAAGACAAAGAAGCCATTATCAACAGCTCACCGAGTTTAAACGAGGTCGTACAATTTGGCTACGAGAAGGTAGATTTTCATTTCGCGATATTGCAGAAAGACTTGGTGGGAATGTTTCCACCGTGGCATGATTATTAGAAGCTATGGCTAAGGGATGGTACTACCTCAAGAAGATCGAGTTCCGAGCTGCCACGTGGCGCGACTGAGAAGGAATATCGCCAAATCCTGCGTACTGCTGTGGTGCATCGTACTGCATCTGCGGTTGACATTCGAGTTGCAGTTGGTACCGTCGTGACCCAAAGAACGGTATGAAATTGCTTACTTCAAGAACAGCTCCGAGCCAGGTAGCCTGTAGCCGGTATTCCATTGACTGCAAACCATTGCCGTTTGCGACGGCAGTGGTATCAAGACAGAGCTCACTGGATGTTGGAGTGGAGATCTGTTGTAGTTTCTGATGAAAACAGATTCTGCCTTGGTGCCAGTGCTGGTCGTAAGTTGGTCAGAAGGAGGCCAGGGGACAGTCTGCATCCAAGCAGTCTGCGACCTAGACACACGGGACCGACACCTAGAGTCATGGTCTCGGAAGCAATTTCCTACGACAGCAGAAGCACTCTTGTGGTTATCCCAAACACACTGACTGCGAATTTGTCGTCAGTCTGGTAATTCAACCTATAGTACAGCCCTTCATGAGTAGCATTCAAGGAGAACTTTTCCAACAATATAACGCTTGCCCTCACACCGCTGCTGTAATGCAATGTGCTCTACAGAGTGTTGAAATGTTACCATGACCTGCAAGATCACCAGATGTGTCTCCAATTGATGACGTATGGGATATCTTTGGACGGCAACGCCAGCATCATCCACAGTCAGCAATGACTGTCCTAATATTGACACAACAAGTGCAACAAGCATGGCCCTCCACACCACTAAGTAACCTTCGGCACCTGTATGACACAATGCATGCACGCTTGCCGGCTTGACTTCAAAATTTTGGAGGTTACACCGACTATTAAAGTAACATAATTTCCCATTTGCACAGCATTTTCTTGAGATTTAAACTAGCCAGTGATCTTGCACATTTAATCAATTAAACATGTTAGCTAGACAATTGCATTATCCAAATTTCATTACTCTACAGTATTTTTTTTCTTGGTGTTGAGATTTTTTTTCCGCCAGTGTATAAGTAGATACAGAAAATTTTTCCCGTGCCGCAACTGGAGAAAAAAAAAAAGATAACAGAGAGCTAAATTGTTTTAAATTCTTTTTTGATAATTTCGGAGGAGGCTGCAGCTCGATCAGCTAACCTCCCTACAAGCAAAACTTCTTGCGGCAATCTTGACGGATCTTGATATTGTCTGAACGGCGTCAATATTGCGTATTTAATTCTGCATAAAGATTGTTGTGACAAGACGTATGCAATATTACAATATATACATCTTGACACATCGATATTGATTTCGTGTTGCAATATCAAGATTGCATAAATCTTGTCAGCGTCAAGATTGAAAAGAATAGTTCTTGATATCTCATTGTCGCCATTAAGATCATTAGCGCGCACCATAGACGAGAGGCGCGTGCGCGGAGTTTTACACCCAGCATTTCTGCACATCTTGCACACAGATAAGAAAATATCAAGATCTGCCATGACAAGAAAATATCAAGAGCTTAACATTTTCTTGTCATGACAGTCTTTGTGCAAGATTACAAAAGCAATCTCATCATGCAAAAAGATTGTCATGACAAGAAAATGTCAAGATCTTGACACTTCTTTCTCAAGACAATCTTTTTTTTTTTTTTTTTTTTTCGTCGTATACCAGCCAGGCTGGCAATTTGGGGTGCGCTGCTTCACTTTTCCAACTGTACCGTAATTTGGTGTGAAGTCCGACTTCCACAGTACACGCATGCCATAGGTACAAGTGTATAGGGTAGGCAACCTTTCACACCAACACATTGACACAAAGAAAGGACAAGGACAGGAGAGAGAAAGCACATCTATGCCCAAGCCGGGACTCGAACCCGGGAGCACACCATCTGTGGCAGACTGCTCTGACCACTAGACAAGGTGGCCGGCAAGACAATCGTTATGCAAGATTATAAAAACAACCTATCTTGTTATTTTCTTGATATTAGGTTGCATGCTCCTTGTCAGACAATCTTGTGGCAAGACTCTGACAATCGAAAATCAGTAACATAACAATCTTGAGGCAAGATTGCCTTCTTGACACGTCAATCTTGATGCAATCTTGAAGCAAGAAGCTTTGCTTGCTGGGCTCCTGAATATGCTACTGGTCAAAGGATGCGGGGTATTCATTCGGTGTGCGGAGCCTCAAAAGCCGATACCCAATTCAAAATTTGTCAATTTAATTTAGACGTCATTATTGATTAAATGACCTTCGCTAAAAAATTTGGGACACGGCCTCAAAACATCGGGACAGATAGCTGCAGTTAGTCCCACTATCCAATTCAAAACTGAGTTTTTTATATACAATTTTCCTGCTTTTTCCCAGATATGTTACTGACAAAGTTTAGGCCACTATTTTCCAGAAAGGTCTGTGAAGTTATTTTTACAGTATAAGCGAAAGGGAAGTAATCGGGAGTGGGAGCCATCCCCCACATAACATTTTTTAAAAAGTGGAAATCTTAAAAAAGGGATGTAGGCCATTTTTGCAGTGTTAGGGAAGAGATGATTGCAGGGACATTTATTATAATTAATTACCTTGTAGTGATGTTTTGGATTTTGCAAGAAAAAGAACTGAAACTTAAATATATCTGTGGCCTATGTAAAATAATGTTACTTTATCTTGTCCTTTTTTTTCTTTTTATCAAAACTAAGGCCCGCCTTGCGCTTCAATAATCAAGCTTTTCAAATAGAGGGGGCAATTGTCTCACCCTGGATTTCAAGAACAATGTAATTATGCATACGTTCCTGTATTTTGTTTTTATTTTTTTCGATGAAATGTATTGAGTATATATATCCTTTGCCCCCTTTCCAGCCCCTGGACAACTTTAAGATGACGGGTCTGTCTGTAATGTTCAGAAAACATTCTTTTTTTTTTTTAATTAAGAAAAAAGGTGTGAAATGTACATTCCTTTGTGTTTTCTAAGTCTGCTAACATTGATACTAAAAATCAACAGATACAGATATAATTAAAGATCAAACTTTCTCTTCAAATCAGTGGCGGCTCGTGCCTTAATTTAGTGGGTGGGCCCGCAATTATATCTTTCCCACTAATGCTTACACAGATAAAATGAAGGAAACAACAGTTAGTAAACTAATGCTGAGCGACTTAAAATAATATTTAATTTTATTAATACAAATTTGCATTGCAAAATTATCTCACATTTGATTTGATACATAGGTTTTATATTTTGAATGTTACACCAGCGTTAAGCGATCAATGTAATACTAATAACAATGTTTTCCACAGACCACCGTCTTTCCATAGATCACTAATGTTTCTTTCATAATTTTGCCATTTTCGGACAGTGAAAATATTCATCACATCAAAAGTGTCACGCCTCAAGGCGGCGCAAATCCTCAAACATTACGGGACTACACTCAAAAAGAAAAAAAAAATTCTGCCTAAAAACACCCCCTCTCTCCCCCTAAAAATTTCGACAATCTGCACCATGACTTTCCGAAAGCCTCCATCAAATTAAGGAACTCATAAGGTAAATGACTAGATCTGGGCATGCTTACATCTTTCTTTTTTTAATTTGGATACAAATGTTGCAATTTTAGTTTATGAAAAAACAAATCCTAACGGTGTTAGAACTTTAAAATGTCACTTTTATAGCTATGATATTTTCGTTAACTTTCAATTTTAATGCATGCATATGTTTGTGAATAAATTGGAATACACTGGGGTTTGACCAATTATGGTCCCACTCGCTTACCTATGGTCGTACTCAAACTAGTAATGAGATGAATCGAATTATTTTCAGGAAATACACAAATAGTCTAGTAAACGAAGGTCAAAATTAGGGTGAAAAAAACAAAAAAACATGCAGTTTTAAAAATTGGCACACAGGTACAGGAAGGTCTCCTGATGAACATACTAAAAGTCCCCGGTGGTGAGGGGGGGAGCTCGCAGCGCCACCTGGTGTTTTATGGGTGATTTTTCAGTTTTCGTCTTATATCTCAAAAACTATTGACTTTCGAGAAAAAAAGTCAATTAATAAATTAAAGAACATAAAATTATCTTTAAAACGCTTTTTTTGTTTTTATTATAGCTATAATAGTTGCCGAGATATTGAACTTCAAAGTTTGTCATTTTTTGAGAAAACGACTATTTTTCCTCTCTTTTCTATTTTTGGAGCCGCCTCAGTGATTAATTTGATATATTTCTTTTCTTTTTTCGACCTGAAGTAGTACAGGTCATTAAGGTGATTTGATTTCTTGAAACGGGGAGGCAGGTTGGGGAGGAAGGAGGCGAGGAATGAAGGGAAGACAAAACTATGTGCAAGTGTACTTTTCACTATTTTTCCCTCTACCACAGTTCAGCAAACGAAGACCCAAAATAAGGGCAAAAAAATAATAATACAGTTTTAAAAATTGGCACACAGGTACAGGAAGGTCTCCTGATGAACATACTAAAAGTCCCCGGTGGTGAGGGGGGAGCTCGCAGCGCCACCTGGTGTTTTATGGGTGATTTTTCAATTTTCGTCTTTTGTCTCAAAAACTATTGACTTGCGAGAAAAAAAGTCAATTAATAAATTAAAGAGCATAAAATTATCTTTAAAACGCTTTTTTTCTTTTTATTATAGCTATAATAGTTGCCGAGATATTGAACTTCAAAGTTTGTCATTTTTTGAGAAAACGACTATTTTTCCTCTCTTTTCTATTTTTGGAGCCGCCTCAGTGATTAATTTGATATTATTCTTTTCTTTTTTCGACCTGAAGTAGTACAGGTCATTAAGGTGATTTGATTTCTTGAAACGGGGAGGCAGGTTGGGGAGGAAGGAGGCGAGGAATGAAGGGAAGACAAAACTATGTGCAAGTGTACTTTTCACTATTTTTCCCTCTACCATAGTTCAGCAAACGAAGGCCCAAAATAAGGGCGAAAAAAATATATATATTTTTAAAAATTGGCACACACGTGCAAAACGGGCTTTTGATGAACGTTCTAAAAGTCCTCGGTGGTAGGGGGTGAGCTCGCAGCGCCACCAGGGATTTTGGGTGCGTTCTTTTCAGTTTTCGTCTTATATCCCAAAAACTATGCATTTGCCAGCAAAATCATCAATTGGTAAATTAAAGAACATAAAAATACCTTTAAAAAGAATAAAGAATGAATTAGTATTTTATAACTGAAATAGATGGAATAGACTTGACATTTAAGTTCTAAACTCGTGAGATTTTGAAAACCTATCTTTTTCTTTTCTTCTTTCTTTATTTTTTGGGACTGCGAAAGGCATATCAATCACTTTGTTCTTAAATTTCGATAGTGCTGTGCTATTTAAGTCAACTAAGGTCCAAGAAGACCTTAAATCATGTTATAAATAAAACGTATACCCTTCTGCAAAAAGCATAAATAATAAAAATAATGATAAAAAAATCCAAACATTAAAACAATAGAATAATGCAAATAAAATAATGAAAGTGAACAGATGTAGAATAAATATAAACTAACATGAAAATGACATTGTACTCAAGTTAAATGGATACTTTCGTCGTCTGACTGTTCATCTAATGCGATATCCAATTTTGAACCGTTAAGGCAGATACCCTGGCAGTTTAAGCAAGCAATGCTGCAGTTTATCCTTTATTTTCTGCAGCCGCATCTTACACCACATCCTTTTGTGCATGAACAGAAAATCATGGAGAGAATGGAGTCAGGAGCTGGAAGCCTTGAAGTTGTTATAGGTTTCCATGATGTACCTGCTTTTTTCCATCCTCAGGCATCGGGTGGAAGTAATCTCCCCAACCACTTTTGAATCTAGTGATAAACTCTTAATGAATGAAATTTTGCGGCATCTTCAGTAGGTGGGAAGGAAGCAAGATCAGGTTTTATTTTTCTTGCTGCTCTCTGAAAAGATATAAATCTCTGTTCATTCAGAGAAGTTATATTTATTGGAGCCCCATATAAGGCTAAGAAAAATGATTGGCCTGCCTCCGCTACCTGCTCTGGGGTAGAAAGGGGGTTTGAGAACACTTCCGGAACGTAGCTCAATGATTGATTTTTTTGTAACAGCTTTATGAATTTGGCTTTGCCTTTGTTATATGCAGCTGATGTTGTGTCACAGCCGGAGAAAGCATGGAGGAAGAGAATTTGATCTTTGAACTTGCAAGTGTTTTGTAATTCTTGTGAATAAAAAATTTTGGTGTTCACCTTATCTTTGCCTGGTTTGAAAAAAAGAATATTATTATTACTTGGAGTCAAAGCTATTAATAAAACATTTTGGGCCTTCGTTTGCTGAACTATGGTAGAGGGAAAAATAGTGAAAAGTACACTTGCACATAGTTTTGTCTTCCCTTCATTCCTCGCCTCCTTCCTCCCCAACCTGCCTCCCCGTTTCAAGAAATCAAATCACCTTAATGACCTGTACTACTTCAGGTCGAAAAAAGAAAAGAATAATATCAAATTAATCACTGTGGCGGCTCCAAAAATAGAAAAGAGGGGAAAAATAGTCGTTTCCTCAAAAAATGACAAATTTGAAGTTCAGTATCTCGGCAACTATTATAGCTATAATAAAAACAAAAAAAGCGTTTTAAAGATAATTTTATTTTCTTTAATTTATTAATTGACATTTTTTTCTCGCAAGTCAATAGTTTTTGAGATATAATACAAAAATTGAAAAATCACCCATAAAGCACCAGGTGGCGCTGCGAGCTCCCCCCTCACCACTGGGGACTTTTAGTATGTTCATCAGGAGCCCTTCCTGTACCTATGTGGCCAATTTTTAAAACTGCATGTTTTAGTGTTTTTTCAAATCCTTTATTGACTAGACTAAAAGAGTGCATAACAATATTAAAACACTTATTTTTCTTACAATATAATCAAAATTAAAGGATTTTGACTACCGGTTCGAATAACATTAAACTTAAAACACGGATAACTGACTAATTTAATTATGTTTATCAGAAATATTTGCTTAACTGGTAATAACCTTTTCAGATACATGATTTGACTGACAGTCATGGTAACGTGTTATATGTTAGAAATGAAAAATCTTGCAGAACGCCTAGTTTTTCCCAACCATTAGTAGATTAGTACCGTTATTAAACTTTGATATAAATTATTAATTTAACTAGATTGCTTTTAAACAATAATTAATATTTCATATATTATAAACCTCCAAGAAAATATATTGCAAAATATAGTTTTTAAATGTTGCGAAATTTTATGTTCACGTGTTTCTTGAATTATGAAGCAATTTGTAAAATATTAATAATTTACAAAACAAATGTATTCATTTATACATTTTAAGCTGAGTTTTTATATACAGTAGACTTTGATACACTCAATATTTTTACGAATGTTCAATGTTATAAGTTTTGTTTTTTCTGGTTACTGCTTTAGTGTATTTGTAGTAGAAGGTTAATGTTACGTGTCATAAGATATAAGAAAAAATGCGCAGTAGCAAACTTTTTATTCAACATCTAAGTGTTTTTTCGGACATTAAAAGCCCTTTGAATGTGATAATATTAGTTGTAGGGATGATCCTCAAAGAGGGGGGGGGGTCAGACTACTTCATTGATATTTTAGGGGGCGGGAGTCAGCCTCTCTTTAGTACTGGATATAAATGCAGTCATGATTCAGCTAAATAAATGTAGCATTTGAAGCTTAAGAATTCTTCTCACTTCTCCAAGCATGTAGTATAATGTCACACCCGGCAGGATGACAAATTCCTAGAGTTCATACAATACTTACACACTTTTTAATATATTAACACAACACTGCGACAAATGAGATCAAATTCAAACTAATGCTAAGAAAATGGCAAACGCTCTACAAGTCAAAAATAAAGTCTTCACACAAAAATTTTGAGAATAAGAATCTCAAACGCAAATTAATAAATAAAATATGCATGCATTGTATTACAAATAGGTGAGGGGGGGGGGGTAGTGAAACTGGCGATCTCTATGCCTGTTAGTAATAGGTGTTGAAAAATTAAAAAAGAAAGACTAAAAAAAAAGGAGATGTGTTATAAAAATCAATAAAAGAAAAACGAGGAGCGCGGAATGAAAAGCAAGTTTTCTCCCTAACACAGGGGCCAGACATTCCCTGCTCCTCTGTAACCAGTGAGGGACACTTCCCTCTCCATCGCTTTGGTTAGGGACAAAGGGAAATTTTGGGCCAGCTAAAAAGTGCCCACTTGTCGATTGTTACAATGGGGTGTCATATCTCATTGCGATTGGCTAAAATCGGGGGCTTGGCGTGGGCCGCTTTGATCTGGCCCCGAATTCGTTCGAAAAGCCTTGCGAATGCGAAGCGCTTAGGTGCGAAGCGCTAAAATTGATGGAGTTTGAAAACTTTTTTGTGCTGTATTAGCGATGTGGAGGGGGGGGAGCTGAAGGTTTAAAATATATTTTATGCCCTATGTTTTTTTTTTGGTTGAAATACAAAACGATTATATTTTATTAGGCTTTTTTTTTCTTCCAATTTTTCTGGGTGGGCCCGGCCCATAGTGAGGAGCCGCCCCTGCTTCAAATTAACCCCAAAAAATCGTGTTTCGTCTGTTTCTTTCATTTATTCACTCTTTCTTTTTCACTTTTAGTACTAAAAAGGCTTACCTTTTTTTGCGTAACAAATATACGGTTGGTGGCTCTTTTTCTGAAAAAAATGGGTTAGAATGTATAGCACACATTTCTCACCCTTCCTCTTGGTTTTCTCCTCATAAGGTGAATGTAAGCAATTTGCTCGGTTCTTCCTTTCTTCTAAAGTTGCTTGAAAACGGAAAAGGTTCAGATGCCTTTTTTTTTAAACAGAGAAAGATGGGGAAAAAATATATTATTTTTGTGGGCAAAACTGCTGTCCATTCCTGAGTACGGGATTCAAGTGAAACACGGACAATCGCAACTCACTAATGCAATCGCAAATTCCCAAATTTGGATTCAACTGAAACGTTACAACCGCTACGAGATACGATTCTATCGCAATTCGACTTCCAGTAGCGATTGCAATTTTGGTCTATTACGATCGCCTCGAAGCGATTGCAATGGTGTTTCACTTGAATTCGGCCCTGAGTAAAACCGGACATGTGTTCACAATTGTGCACATGTGCTAAGTTTAGAGATGCAAAAAACCCGTAGTTTTTGAGAGCCGGGAAAAAACCCGGGAATTTTGGGGAATAAACCCGGAATTTTGGGGAACATTGGGAATTTTGAATGTAAACAAACATAGTAATTTTTTACATAGTTGTTATGCCTAATGTATGAGTAAAAAATAAAGACTTCGTCATTATTTGAGTTAAAAATGCAACAACTTTCAAAACAGTACTGTTATTAAGTGTCACTACCTTTGGAGCTCTTAAAAAAAGAGAGAAAAAAAAATAATGCTGAAATAAACATTTTTAATTTGATAAAAACCACTCAGACAACCCTGTCTATTGGAACAAAGTATATAACGTGATGTTTTAAAGGAGGTTGTATGTATATGTGACATACATTGAAAAAACTTTTTGTTAGTTATGTAAAAAAATTATGTTAGTTACATAAAATACTAAACATTTTATTTAAAAAAAACCATCAATTAACATGTGGAGAAGCAATGATTGCAAGAGATAAGCAATTAGTTGCACTTTTAGAAAGCAAACTCAACAAACCATCTCAATTTGAAATTATACCCCGTGACAAAACAAACTCAAGATAGTGTGGCCTCTTTCACTTATTATTTTGAAATATTTTTCTGATAAGCAATTCCATATACTGCAAAACATAACTATAGGAAATATCTTTTGAATGTATCTAATTAGGGTAATAAATACAAATTTCAAAACCAGAATTTCTTAACACTTTGAAAATTCCCAAAACTCTCGGGAATTTTCAAAATTCCCTTCCCAAAAAACCCGGTTTTTTCCCAGGAATAAACTGGGTTTTTTCCACCCTTTGCATCTCTAGCTAAGTTCATTCGGTTTTATTGAGAACTCCTCGAACGCGAACCCCGAAGTCGTATTTCATACTGCGAAACCGACTTAAGCAGGAATTTAAGTGAAACAGGCGATCGCAAATTACAATCGCTACTGGAAATGAATTACATTAGAACGTTTCTTGATAAAAACATCGTGACGTTTGCCTATGAAAAACGAGCTAGATAAAACGTCACAGCCTACTTGGCGAATAAGAGGAGATCGCTGACTGCTTGTGAGCTCTTATTGGCTCCACCCGTAGTGACGTCAGTGCCAAGTTAAGTTGATGATAATGTAATTCACTTCCAGTAGCGATTGCAATGGTGTTTCACTTGAATTCCTGCCTTATTCATTCATTCTTTAGCGGCGATTTCTCGATCTCAATTTTTTAATATAAGTATACGTGGAATAAAATGTTGCTGCTAATTATGACACTCGGGCCCCGAGCGCGAGTAAATGCAACTACTCGGTTTTAAGGCAGAATAGGTACAGTTCCGTTTTTACGAGCGCCATTAAAGTGGAAGTAAGATTTTACTTAACACACATGCCAAAAAACCCGTTAATACGGCATTCAGACAGAACTTGAAATATAAAACTTCGCGAAAACTTGTTCAAAAAATGGAAGTAAAAATAAATCTCCCTAAAAGACCCTGAAGCCTTCGTGAGGGCAACTCCCGTGGGTCCCACCTATTCGAACACAATCTTTATTGAGAGTCAGTTAAATTTTTTTTAACTGCAACTTGCGATAACTTTCAAAACAAAAACAAATCTGCGAACGTAAAGTCCTAAGGAGTGAAGAATATTCATCTTTACTTTTTACATCTAATTTATTTAGGGTACAGTTGGAACCTAATTTTTATAGCGAAAAAATGTCTTTAAAATTTGGTCATTGCTTTCTTCTCACTCCATTGCGCCGATTTAACTGGAAGTATCCATTTCCAAAGCATCTGCAACCATCACCACCACCTAAAGAAGGTTTGTATTAGTTGAGCTTGCTAAGCACTTTCGGCGACGAGCTTCGTCCCTTATTAATTTTAACTGTTCATCTTGATTAATGTCTGCTTAACGTCTTTTCTAATACAGTTTAAAAAATCAACGCTGGGTGTTGCTTTAAAACATTTAACGTCTATGCTCTTAGAGTTGGAGCTACGAAGAAACAATTTTGCCCGGAGCTGAGTTTATAAATGGTAGCACTTCACTAAGCATCGATATAGATTTTCATCGTTTCTAATTCACATTAAAGTTGAACTGTTGAAAGATATCAGCATCCATTAGCTGAACAATCATTTTATGGAGAAGAACCGTTATTTTTTGAGAGTGCAATTAGTAATTTCAGGTTTTTCTTTTGTTTTACTGTTCACAGAATCTTTTATTTGGGATGGGGTTGGAATTATTTTTGTTATTCTTTAATTTTTTTATGAATTACGTCCCGGGTATCAAAGAAATGTTCACCACACCAACAGAAAATTTGTTTTGCCTAACTAATAATGTAAACTGCAGTTGTAATTTTGAAACTCTGATATGAATTATTAACTCCACCATAGCTACAGATTTGGTGGTTAAAAAATGTTTTGGAGGTTTTAAGTAACTGAGTGTGAGTAGAAACCACAACTACAAAAAAAGAAAAAATACCAAATCTGTTTTAACCGCCAAATCTAGCTGCGGTGGAGTTAATAAGTTTTTACGTACGTACCAAAACTTTTATCTCTCCCACTCCCGAGTTTGAGCTTTGTTATTTTCATGTAGCTGGTTACTTGTATTTTGCTTTCCAAGAATCTGTAAATACGGCTTTTATTTCCAAATGTAGCAATAAATAAATTTAGTATATTAAAATAGTGGTTATTTTCTCCTAAAATTTCAGCAATTAATGCTGAAAATATAGTACGACCCGCACAACCCCTGAGTGAAAATGATGTCTTCAATGCTGAATATATCAACAGAAACCCAAGAAATTTAGAACAAATGCTGCTAGAAGTTAAACCCAACGGTTTCGTACTAGATTCTCCTTGCGTGGTGTATTGGAACAAGTATGTATTAATTTTTTTTCATTTTGTTCTACTTTGTATTCTTTTTAACACTTCATTTGATGAACGTTACAGTTGAATTCTCTTTTAAAAAAATGATTTTCACAATTGCAACGATTGCATGAATATTTTTGAAATGTTTTGTAAGGAAATGATCTATGCTATTTTTATATTGTAAATTCTCATATTCAATTTTTTAAAAATAATAAATCGGGAGAGAAGCATATTTCTATCATATTACTCCAATGTTGTACGTTTTTTTATTTTGATAAAGAAAGAACTGACAATTTTTACATGTATGATTTATGCTTATATTTTATCAATTGAAATCTTATGTGTATAAGAATTAGTTTCATAAAATGAGTATACCAACCCTTGTAATATGCAAGAAAAGGTATTTTGTTTTTCTGCTTTATCCTATGATTTTGTATAGATTTATTTTATGTATTAACAAGGTCAAGGTTAGAAGTACACGCAGTTTAAAAAAGACCAAAAAATTAGTGAATACCCTCAAAAATGACAAGGTATCATAGTATAATAAGATTTCATTTAAAAGTCTATTACATGATGAGAATAATAAAAAATATGTAAAACTTTCAAATTGTGAAAATTAAATGCGTTTTTTGCACAGTATTCGGCTAAGGTCGAATAGTTAAATAGGTATTTGGCGGACGGGCTGAATGTTCGGCCTAGGTGAATATTCGTTGCATCACTACTGACATGTCTTAACCACTTTTCTGTACTTTCAGTATAGAAAAGGGGTAAAGTAAAAAATATCTAATTACAACATCATTGGGTGGTAATAGATCGCAATTTTTGTTAGAAGTACAAAAACTAAAAAAATCTGGTATGGACCCCACACTACTTCCTTTCAGGTGTAAATTTCTTAGTAGTTGCCTTAAGTGTTAAAAAAAGTGCTTGGAGTGAGCAAGGTAACAATTCAAATATTTACTCCCCTAATCTGCCATAAAACAATGCAAAAAATATTTCATTATATCATTCAGTGAATTTTTCGCAAAATATCGCCAATAGCGCCAAGTTGAACCCAAATTCAAAAAATAATTTTTTTGCCAAATTTGTCGCCAACTTGGCGATATGTCGCCAAGTTGGCGTCAAACACTTGGCGACCAAAATCTTGGCGACATATCGCCAAGTTGTCGCGCCAATTCATATCACTTGAGTCTGCATAGAAATTAACACTGATTTACCCTAAAAAAGGGGTAAAACACCCCCTTGGGAACATTCAAATGCAACCACAAGGGGAGGTGCACAACTAGACCATCCTCAGAGCCTACAAACCAAGCTAGAAGCTTCTACGGCATATAGTTTTTGAGTTATGCGAGCCACATACGCACATACATCCGCACATACGTACATACAAACGTCACGAGAAAACTCGTGGTAATTAACTCGTGGGTGGTTGAAAAGAATTTTTCGACTGCTTATATGTTGGTAAGTACATATGCACGTGCTGACAGGTCGAAAAAACTACTGAACATTCATTCGGGGGTGAACAAAATCAAAATTTAGACTCAAATTTGAGTGATTTTTTTTTCGCGATCACAATACTTCCTTTACTACGTAAAAGGAAGTAAAAAGAAGAATTCAATAAATAAAATAATTTGAGAATTTATATTAAGAGGTACTGCGATCAATTTTTATGAACTAACGATATGACCGTAAGTTTTTTTCAACCTTTTGTCGAACATTAATCCTTGAAGATTTGTAGCTTTTTCTTTCTAAATATTTTAACTAAAATATTTTTGAAAAGCTGAAGACAATCATACTTTATCTGGAAATTGTGAAAAATCAAATATGCAGAATGCTTCCATGTCCAGTACAAAGTCGGAAGAATAACGTATAATTTTTGTTTTAGAAGCAAAAATTGGTAAAAAGGAAGGATGAAAAGTAATTACATCATCCAAAAGGTTTATCAAACAATAAAATTTTTAACTGGGATTTTTGTAAAAAAGAAAATATTCAATTGGGTCCTCATATCATACCGGATAACCCTCACATCAATTCAAGATATCTCCCACATCAATACCGGATACTTTGCCGGATATCCTGCAAAAACCTTCCGGATATCCGTATCCGGGGCGGGCAACCGGATCGGATATCCGGAAGTACCGGATACTTATAATATCAGTCGGATAGGTCGGATACCGGATATCCTGTCCATCCCTAGTGCAAACAAATGTACAGGGTGACAAGAAATAACTTGGACACTTATCGTACATTATAACTTTGTTGCTAATGAAAATAATGCGACTAAACTTCAAAATAAGTATGAATACATTATTTTGTCTAATATATTTAAACGTTTTCAAATTGGCTACCGTTAGTATTAATACAGAGCTTTAGACGTGTCACAAAATTTTCAGCTACGGGCCGCAACTGACTCATTGATATTTTATCCCTTTCTTTCCCTAAGAATGTTTGTAGGGATGCCAAAGTTTTATGAGGTTTAGTACACACCCTTGTCTCCAAGATGGACCAAACAGAATAATACATTGGGTTCAAATCTGGGGAATACTGGGGGCCATTCTTCAGCTCCAATGAAGTTCAGAAAATGTGTCTTGCATCAATCTTGAGTGTCTTTTGTGAAAAATCCTGTTTGGAAGGTCCATCTTTGGTTTTCAAAGAACTTTTGCAAACAAGGTAAGACAACATCTTCCAAAATGAGTTTACGGTATGTTTGCTGATTATTTTTTTTCCCTTGATCAACAAAAACAAGTGGTGTTTCCCCACTAGCTCATATCCCACCCCAAACCATTGCAGATAGGGGTAGTTGACGCCGCCAACAATTCAAAAAGTTCCAGGTGCTTCTGCTGACCAAACTCTATCATTATGGCTATTTTGAGTTTGTTCAATTGAGAACAGTTTTTCATTTGTGAAGACCAATGTTTTCCATCGATCATCTGCGGTCCGCCTTAACAGTTCTTTCCTGTTTTGAAGTCTTGTGCGTTTGTTCTTTGCTGTTAGCTTTTAAGTCTCTTTCATTATGTAAGGGAGAAGACTATTACCATCAAACGAGTGGTTTCTATACTGATTTTCACCCCTCTAGCAACCTTTCTCATTGAAATCCTAGGCTTTCGTTAAACTCGTTTTTTGACCACTTTCTGGTCGCTAGATGTGTTAACTGCATTTTCTTCTTCTTCCTGACCTGTCACCATCATGTTCGAGTTTTTTTAACCCTTTAATTGTGCAGGAAACCGTGTACTTAGCCACTTTCAATCGTTGAACTATTTCACATTTTTTCATTTCTTGCTTATGTAATTCAAGTATGGCAGATAGTTTGCGAACCATAATGGTTATCCCAACTAACTCACTTACACCTATTTAGTAGCTTTCTAGGATCGATTTCCTATCACAATATCGTTGAAAATTCAGTGGTATTTACAGATATTTGGTTTGAAACTTCGTCCAAGTTATTTCTTGTCACCCTGTAGTTATGCAAAAACAAAACAAATAATTTCTTCTGTAGTTCTATTTATTTAAGAAGAGAATATTTGCACTCTAAACTAGTTTAGTAAACAGATTCTTTCTTTTGTGTCTCCTAGTCTTTCCTAAGATTGCATAAATGATAGCAGGGCTGCCAACTACTACGCATTTAGCGTAGTAACTACGCATTCATCCAGCTTACTACGCACTACGCAAGGAGAAGCAAATTCTACGCATTCGTTGAATAATCATACAAACTAATTATTTTTTTTTCCTTGTATATTGAATGTCCTTTCTTTGGTAGGCCCAGATGATGCTTTTTTAAGTCGATTCCAGTATCATTTCGCATGGCATCTTCCGTTTAAAACGAATGCCAAACATGCGCCGATACACAAGTCATCCACTCCACTCCTGAGCGCATCGATGACGTAATCGGAGCGATGACGTCACCGGAGCTATTTCGCTCACGATAGGAAGAACTGAGCTGTGCACAAAGTCTTCATCCTGATTGGAAAGTGAACTTGGATGCTGTTCTTTGAATACTTTGAATGAACTTTTCACTGAAACTCGGAATGCTTAATGAATTGAAAAAACAAGTATGATTCATAACAACGAATCATGTTATTTGAAGGAATTTCCTGATGAAGTAGCAACTTAAGCAAAACAGGCAACCTTACATTGTTAAAACAATCTTCATAGATAAACTATTTCACTTTTTGTTTTTCTTTATTTAATCCTGTTGTATTACTGAATTAAATAAAAGAATGAAAGTCTGATTTGGATTAAGAATTTCTTTTGGAAATTTGTTTGCCAAGTTTTTCTGTGAATTTGCTGTCATTTGACAAATCTTCAATTTGACTTGTTTTTAAAAAAACTCAGACTGCAGAACAGTATAATCAACATTATCTATTAATAATTTAAAAAATGAAATATCATTTTATTGCAATTGTTTTATGTAAAGAAATTGTTTGAAATTGGGATTTGTTTTGAAATTGTTTTATGTAAAGAACAGATCTAAGCATATCAGTCTATAATGGTTGGGGAGGCGGGGGGGGGGGGATTTTTGAACCGCGCTAGACTACACTTAAGCACTGGAAACTACACTTTGTTTTCCTTCTGACTACACATAGCTTCCTGATAAGGTTGGCAGCCCTGTGATAGTCATGAACTGTTCAAAAGGTAAATTCAAATCCAGATTATACTTCGATTGCATTTTAAAAACCTAATACAACGTATCATTTCTTCTGAACGGATTTGATTAATATTAAGCTTAATCTTTACCTTTTGATGTATTGAACAGAATAATTACTTTGAAACAAAATGCAAAAATGTATGATGCCTTATAATTTAAACCTAAAATGTAAATTGCAGGTTGATCTTTGAAAGGTCACTGAAGCACACTACTGCAAAAGTTGTTCATAACAGTGGGCACACTGTTGTTTCAGCCTCAACTCAAGAGTGGTCAATACGAAGACATCTTAAGAGGTAAGTCCTTTCTTTCAAATTTAGTTTAACCTTTAAGAACCGAGTGGTACACATGCTGTACCGCAAGTCTTTTTTCCTTTGAGGGCGTGGTTGAAATCTTCGCTTCTACCCTTTGGAGCCATTGATTTTTCCAAGATTTCATACCCCTTACTGGGGGATTACGGCTTTGTATTATAACCGCGAAGTCATAAGACTTAAGTGCTTGCCGTTGCACCTTCCCATCTTCAGAGGAAAAGAGATCTGTGAGGTTCAATAGTTGTACCGCCCGTCTTGAAAGGAAAACTTCTATACGAATAGCTTGGATCAAAAAGGTTAAAAACAATTGCAGGATCAATCACAGTACCATTATGAATTATTTGGATAAAAGCTGGAATGCGTCGCTTGAATCACGCAATCTGTTTCTAAATGTGAAATATTTAAATAGCTATGTGGTGTAATAAGCAATGATTGTTATGGTTGGGTCTTTCACATACATTTTACATCAATGTTTGCAGCAAGATTGCCTTAATGAAATTATGTTTTCATTTTCAGTACTATCGACAGTAATGCCGTCGTAAATATTGCCCGAATACTAGCCCTCCGATGCTTGCAAAGTGGAATATTATTTGTGCACAAAGAGTTC
>JAXGGA010015509.1:0-28989 GCA_038373865.1 Uloborus plumipes
CCCCTTCCCCTCTAAGGCTATTGAGGATATTGTCACTGTTTTCTAAAAAATATATTATTGTAATATTTGCAATTGAGTTCCTGCTTGATTCTTTCTCCTGAACGCCAAAATGAAACTGTCTAGTGTGCTAACCAGGTAGACGATAGATTCATGAATTTTTGCCGGCTTATTAATTTTAATTGACGAAAGGTTTGTATGAAGGGATTCTTAAGAAATAGAGAAAAATCTACAAATTTTGCTCAAATCTAAAACGATTTGTCCTACATGAATAAGTAAGGAATCCATTGTTACGAAACGTGGTTGATATGAAACAGTAATAATAATGATAGTGAGAAGTTTGAATGAAGGCTTAACTGAATCAAGCGTGTAACTCATTAGCAGGCCACGTACGTAGTATTAATTTTTATCGCGAACAACTCTTTTAGTTTTTGCAATATAAATTATTTGAAAAGCAGGAGAACAAAAAATGAGAAATCCTTTGCATTATAATGGATATGAGTTGTTATTTCGAAAACCTTTATTATAGCATGGCTGTCCTCGGCGGTTTAATAAGACAACAATCTATTAAAAAAACTATTTTAATTACATCACGCTATGATATGTATATGATAAATGTATAGTAAAAAACTACACTGTGAAACGCAAAAATAAAAGAGCTTTTAAAAAAAAATTAGTAAGAAGGCCTGTCGTGTAAAATATTTAAGTTTTGTTAATTTTTTGTTCAGAGGTAGGCCGTGCAATGCCGGACCAAGCAGCTAGTATCTAATTGAAATATTGAATCTTTTCACTAAATGATATTTTGGGAGAATAATAATAATTTTTTTAAATTACTCAACTGTAAAATATTGAATACACATGATTCAAAGTAAAAAGCTATATCTTTTACAGTGAAAATATTTTGATCTTCTGATGTTAAGCAGCCCTTCCTTTTGCGGCTGCTTAGCTACGAGAGGCAGAAAATTATTTATGTTTTGGAAAAGGGGTTACATGTATGCAATATTTTTGCAATGTTGTGCTTTAACAATCTTGAACTTCATCATTTACTTTCATGCATGAAAGTACACAATTTCCAACAATAGTACTTTCATAAATTGTAATACAAAAAGCCTTATTATCAAAACCCAATGATGCAAAACTCAACAAAAATGCTAATCCAATGATGAAAAAAACTATCATATATAAAAAAAGACTTCCTATTGAAAGATATTTTTAAAAGCAAATACTTATATCTTATGGTGTACATGACTAATAATTGTCTATAACACGAAATGAGTTTTCTTTAAAAATGCTTTTAAAAGAAAGATCAGAACAGAACTCAAACATTCGGCAGCAAAACTAAAGAAATTAAACATTTTCTTCAGCAATACAAAATAATTATATAATTAGAGCAATATAAGGTTCAAAAAGTAACCTTGACAAAACTAAAAGCAACAAGGCTAAACAGTGCAAAGACAAAATTTTATCCTTATCTAGATATTATATAAATATCAAACAAAATGACGAATTAACAAAAAGTAGTCATAATAACAAACATTATAACCATTATACAACTAAAAATTCAGTGAAATGCCATGAAATTGAAATTAGCAGTTGGATAGCTAAGACTTTTGTTAACCAAGTTTGATAGATTGGGCTAATTGTTGTTTGTATGAATTCTCAATATGCTTGCATTTTCCTTAATAATGGTTAATCATGGAGGTTAAGATTTGTGGAACTTCGAAAGCAACAAAAATCAGAAACTTGTTTTGCATATATCAGATCTCAGCAAGTCAATTAGCTCCAACTTTTATACAAGAGCTTCATCAACAAAAACTCTAAATAATTTAATTTTACGTCTTTTAGATCGGAGAATATCCATTCTCCACTTGGTGACGGTAAGTTCAACAATCAAAAATAGTGGTTAAAAAAGGTTCGTATTTATTTTTAAAAATTCGTTTGTATTCTTGCTCAAAATGATTTTGATTGTGTGCTACTCTGAAAATAATAAGAGAAATCGTAACCTGAAAGTCGATGCTAAAAGATTGCTGAAAAATTACAGATAAGCTATAAAATTACGCCTTACACGTGCGCAAAACATTCAACATATAAAAGCCAAATGAGCAGTATTTTTAACATTTCATATGGAAACGTAAGCCTTGAGCAATGAAATATTAAAAAATAAGTTGTGTGTTGTTCAAAATGGCACTTTTTTTTCGTGTCGTGGCCTTATTATAACAATTAGTAGGTTTTCTGAATCAGTGCCGGTCCACTATACATTGGCTTGAAAAGTGAAAAGCTCTAAGTCCTGATATCTATTTTCAAATTATTTTTTAAAAACTTTTCTAGAGCATTTTTATATGGTGTGTATAATTTAAGATTTTGTTTGGAAAATCTTTTACTTTTTCTTTCCCATTCTAAGAAAAAAAAAACTTTTCAAAAAAAAAATTTTTTTTTTTTCATTTTTTTAACACAAGAAAAAACTAAATGCACTCACGGGCCGCGCCGCAGATTGTGTATGTTGATGTTTATAATAAATTAACTAATATCAAATAGTAAATCACAGAATAATTTAACATGAAATTAGCTGCTGTCTACATTATATCTTACTAGCGGTACCCGCACGGCTTTGCCCGTGGTATAAAATTAAAAGTTCATTTGTAAAATAATTGATATAGCAGAAAAAATGCTCTATTTTAGTTTTATTCAACTATTAAAAAAACGATGCAATATCGCAATTGATACGATTTTTCGTTAATCTGTGCTTTAGGTACCCTTTTTTCGCTAAATGAACGATAGGCGCGCCAAGCGTGGTAACCCTAGCTATTTGGCGTAGTTGACTTTTTGAAAACGCGCCAAGCAGGGTCCCAAAGCATCTTCACCGCTTCACCGGGAAAAAGACAGGGTTGCCAGAGAATTGGAACAAAAAAAACTACGCCTCCTCTAAAAAAAATATTACAAAATACTACTGTTTCCAAACGTTGCCAAAATCAATGTTGCTGAAATGCGAAATCTATGAAATGAAAAAAAAAAAAAAAAGTCCGCCAAATCTTTTAATTAAGTCATTAGTGTATTGGAAACAGGGTTGCCAGAAACATACTACGCTCCTTATTTGGCCGAAAAAATACTACCGTAGAATCAAAAATACTACGTCTGGCCGTAGCCTATGAAGATAGACGCTGGCAACCCTGGAAAAAGAAAGAAACAAAAATAAGTATGAACACGTAACCATAGTAACAACATGAAAAATTGATTTCCGTTGATAAAATAATTCATTTTATCTCTCTTTTCAAACAAATTTTATTCTAAAGTTCAACCATTTTAGAATCGTTTGGCTTGCTTTACTGAAGGTAAGCCTTGAATTTCGGGATTCTAAAAATAATTGTTACAGCTCTCCTGATGATCGTAGAAACTTCGAAAAAACTTCATTTTGTGCATAAAATTCCAAGCTTTCGAATGACATAAGACTTGAAAATGTGTGTGAAATATTTCTTCCCTATTTTATCGAATTTCCGCTAAGAATTCGAATAGAAAAAGAACGAAATGGAATTTTCGAAAAATCGCTTCGAGGTGCAAAACTACATGCTACAAACTAATTTTGTGCCAAGTGGCATGAAAATCGACCGAACGGTTTTGGCGCTACGCGCGTAACAGACAGACAGAAGGACAGACAGAACCACCTTCAGCTTTATTATTAGTAGAGAATACTGTTGTGGACATCTAAATATTCTTGTTAAAGTTTTAAATTTTTAGAGTAATGTACGAGCATTTTTCCTTACGTATCATTCAGAATTAATATTTAAAATAAAATATTCGATATGTTTAATTTTGAAACTTTATACAAATAAAATAAAATAAAAAAATAATTAAATTACAAATAAGCTTTTTCCTTTAAATAAAATCGAGACTTAATATGTTTCATCAAATGGAAGTGCAAAGAAAGGGCACTCTTCTCATATTTTACTTGATAAAAAATAGATAAAAGTTCAGCTTTTCAGTCTACTTTTGTTAATTGTCTGAATGCTTTATACTCTTAGACTATTGTTAATAATCTTGATCAATATCTATAAAATGGGTTAAATTGTCAACGGATTGATAAACTTAACAAAAACTGAAATTATATGCTTATAACTAAAAATTAATAAATTATTTTATTAAATAAATCGCCAAAGCTTCGACTTGGTCGAAGCTTCGCTCCTTTTCTAATTAAATACATTTTTATTTAAGTTTTCATTGCCTAAATGTTTACAGCATTTTTCAGATTGTATATCAGGTCTCAAAAATATTAAATGCTAAGTATTAAATATTAAGTAGAAAATCAATTATAAGTATTAATGTGACGAAACTATCATCTCGATGATTACAGCATTTTTCAGATTGAATATCAGGAAATCTATCAAATGCATAAACAGAAAATGAATTGTAAAAAATGCATTGAAACTTTTAGGATGATACATAGAATACATTTTCTTAAAAAGTAGGAACTGTACTCAGAAATAAAGTTTTGGTGCAAAGGGAAAAAAAATACTTCAACACACGGTGCTGAGAGCTATTTACGTTAGGCCTCACAATTTAGCAAACACGTTTTCCTAGCAGGAGTTAGAAGGAAATAATCCCTCCAAGAATCCCTGTCGCAGAAGTTTCCCCTTTCACACAATTTTTTTTCCCTACGTCGACTGAGAGCCATCATTTCATTTCATTTCACCCCAGAGATCCCCGTGACTACCATCTTAATGGTTTTTCGGTTGAATGGATCTCTGGAGACTTTATTTGACAACATTGAAATTACAGAAAATACAGAGGACATAAACATTGAAGTTACAGAGTACAGAAAACAGTAAAATAAAGAAAAAGATACATGAAACACCTAAACAATAGCAAAACAAAACATCAATACATAGAACATAGAGCAGAACTGACAGACGTTTTACAGAAAAAAAATTAATAATAATAACAATAATAATAATAATAAAGCCGCAGACTACATTTCCTGAAAAAGATAGCCCTCAGTTGAGAGTCGCGGGAAGAGGGAGTTCAGTTTATTGCGCGCGTGAGGGATCTTGAGCGCTTGTAAAATGTTTTCTGCAAAGGTGATACAGGGATTTCTTCTGAAATGGTACTCTGCGGTTAGAGGGCATTCGAAAAGATAGTGCTCGGGGGATCCGATAAGTGAGGAGGAGCCATTTGGGGAGTCAGCCAATGAGAAACGGAAGAGATAGGTTGGGAAGGGACCGTGCCGTGACCACTCAGGAATATGGTCTCGGCTCTACTAGAGACCTTGGGATAGAGGGTGACTTTTGGAAAGAAGTCGAACACCCCACGGCCAGTATCAGCTTCGTTCCAGCGGAATTGCCAGTCAGCTAGAGTCTGCTCCCTAAGTTTTGTTCTGAGCACGGTGAATGGGATAGGGAGGGTATTAACTGTGGGATGTTCGAGGTCATTAGCAGCACTTTTTGCTGCTTCGTCTGCAAGCTCATTCCCCCGTACTCCTGAGTGACCCTTAACCCAGTACAGATGGATGTTGGGATTTTTGTGCAGGGAGTCTTGGATAGAACTGACCATCGGATTCCGCGTTAACGGGTTTTTAAGTGCATAAAGGGCTGATTGACTGTCGCTATGAATAATAATGGTGGTAGTGAAGGAATTGGAGTACTGAATCGCATTTTCGATCGCGAACAGCTCGGCTTGGAATACAGAACTGTCCGGGGTCAACCGAGAAGACCAGCGAGAGACAACATCTTCATCTTGGAGATGAACAAAAGCGGAACCTGCTCCCAACGGGGTTTTTGAACCGTCCGTAAAGATGTTCGAGGTTTCATCTGTTTTTGTCGAAGTTGGAAAAACTGAGAGCTTCTCCAGTTGGCACTTTGAAGGCTGCGACCATTTTGGGGCATCTGCCTCGTAATCTTCGGGACGGAAAGGGATGCCATCCAGAAGAATTTCCTTGCCCAGAATTCGGAAGGAGTGGAGCCAAACTCTTTCTCTTATCTTGAGATCGAGTGGAGGGACACCCGCCAGTACATGCAAGGCTGCGTGGGAGCATGTGTTGTATGCACCCAATACTGCCAAAAGTGCTCGTCTCTGGAGGGAGAGGAGCTTTTTCTCGAGGCGGACCGGAAGCGCGATGCCCCAAACTCCGGCTGCGTGGAGGAGGGAGGTCTCTAGGACCTGAGTGTAAATGAGTCTTCTATGACCGAACTGCAGGCCCCAGTGGCCTCCTGCCACTCTGCGGAGACAACTGATCTTGTAATAGAATTTATTTTTGATAACGTCGAAATGTTGGTTCCAGTTAAGGTATGATGAGAAAGTTAATCCCAAGTATTTGAGAGATTCAGAACGTTTTAGGAAGAAGTCGCCAAATAGAAGGTTGGGTTGTTTAACCAGGTCTCTAGGTATCCTAATGGGCATGTAAACGGATTTGGTCTTTGAAGCTTTCAAGTCGTGATCGAGGAGCCAGGTGTGGAAAATTTGAAGGGATTCCCTGGCGTTAGCCTGAAGATCCCTATGACGACGGGCAGACACCAAGAGGAGGAAATCATCCGCGAAGGCCTGTATATGTGTGTGGTCTGGCCATGGGCTCGAGAGCAGCGATGCTGCCACTAAGTTCCATAGCTCAGGTCCACTACACGAGCCCTGCGGACATCCCCTCGTCTGCCATGCCGTGCAGTGACCCGATGAGTGGGCTATGCTAACTCTGCGATCGGAGAGATAGCTAGTGAAAATTGAGTAAAGGTCTGAGTCACAGCCTGTATTTTTCAGGTAGAGTTGGATCTTCTCCCAAGGAAGATTATCAAACGCGGACACGATGTCGATGGAGATGAGGACCATCAGTTGATTTTGGGAAATGCCCTCATTAATTTTGGAGTTTAGGTGGGCCAAGGCATGATCAACTGATCTGCGTGGCGTGAAACCGAACTGAAAGGGATGGTGGTGGCCGTTAAGGGCTAGGTGACTCTGTAGTCTGAAAAGAAGGATCTTTTCAAGTATTTTTGAGAGAATGGGAAGTAGAATAATCGGGCGATATGAATCGAGAGCCTGAGGGTCCTTGCCCTCTTTAAGGAAGAGCACTAAGACGCCTTCTTTCAGGGCGAAAGGGAAGTGACCCAACTCTAAACATTTGTTGAAGACGGAGGGAAGGAAAGTTGGGAAACAGGAATGAAAAGATCTCCATATTGGGGCGTCCAAACCATCCCTACCCGGCGCCTTCCTCTTAGGGAGTAGTTTAATAGCAATATCGACCTCAGAGTCCAGGATGGGAGAATAATTGGGAGGCACTGCAGTAGCATGAGTGGGAGGAATGTTGTCTTGGGGATAAAAGTGGTGCAGGATATTCTCCACACATTCCCTCTCTGATGCACTGTTAGGGGTGAGGTCCCGCATAAAGTGCGGGGTAAATGTTCTACCAAAAGCCACTTTGTATGGCTTCTGGAAAGGAGATATTGCTCTAGAGCAAAAATTTTCCCAGGCCCTTTTCTTGGAAAGTCGGATCTCTCTCTTATAATGTGCCAGAATTCTCTTATAACTGGTCTTGTAGGAAGGCAAAAGATTCTCATCTGAACAACGCTGAATTCGTCTCCGGGCGGCATGCGCTCTTTTTCTCAGGTCCTCAAGGCCGGAGTGCCACCAAGAAGATGGTGGATTCTCAGAAAACATCTTTTTCTTGAAGGAGATGTCCGCACAGGCCTGAAGACGCTCTATCAAAGACGCCACAAACTGGTCCAGATCCCTCGCCTCGTTGATTTCGGAGATTTTGTCTTGGACCCCCGAGAGAGATCTTTTGATATTTCTAATGAATTTGGGCATATTGTAGTTAGTTTTATATCTGAGGAATTTTGAGGTGGTCAGATTTAGGTTAAAGAAAATTTTTATGTATTTGTGGTCACTGAGAGAGATCTCCTCTCCAACTGTCCATGAAATTGGGAAAGGCAAGTTTCTACCAATGGTAAGGTCGGGCCAGCCTTTCGCATGAGGGGTTTTGAATGTGGGAGGGGCGTTACGCGAGTTGAGAAGGACACCTGCCAGCCCACCTTCTCCGCCCCTATTGTATTTTCCCACCCCACGGCCCTCCTGCGGTGCCTCGCGACAGGTAAGAGATAAGACTTTTAGGCGAGATGATGAATAAACCTAATTGACTCCCCTCTGACACCCTCCCCCAATTCCGAATTCCCCCCCCCCATTCGGGGAAGGGGATCAATTAAAATACAAAACTGTATTTTAATTGACCCCCCCCTCTGAACCCCCCCCCCCCCGCAATTCGAAATTTCCCCCCATTCTGGGGAGGAGGGTTTTTGAAATACAAAACTGTATTTTAATTGACCCCCTCTGACACCCCTCCCCCAATTCCGAATTTCCCCCCATTCGGGAGAGGGGGTTAATTAAAATACAAAACTGTATTTTAATTGACCCCCCTCTGATCCCCCTCCCCTAATTCGGAATTTCCCTCCCATCCGGGAGAGGGGGTCAATTAAAATACAAAACTGTACTTTAATTGACCCCCCCTCTGACCAACCTCCCCTAATTCGGAATTTCATCCCCATTCGGGGGAGGGGGTTTTGAAATACAAAACTGTATTTTAATTGACCGCCCTCTGACCCCCCTCCCCCAATTCGAAATTTTCCCCCAATTCGGGGGAGGGGGTTTTTGAAATACAAAACTGTATTTTAATTGACCCCCTCTGACCCCCCTCCCCCAATTCCGAATTCGACCCCTGTTCGGGGGAGGGGGGTCGAATTAAAATACAAAACTGTATTTTAATTGACCCTTCCTCTGACCCCCCTCCCCCAAATCGAAATCCCCCCCCATTCGGGGGAGGGGGCGCTAATTAAAATACAAAACTGTATTTTAATTGACCCCCTCCCCCAATTCGGAATTTCCCCCCCATTCGGGAGAGGGAGGTAATTAAAATACAAAACTATTTTAATTGACCCCCTCTGACCCCCCTTCCCCAATTCCGAATTCCCCCCATTCGGGGGAGCGGGGTCAATTAAAATACAAAACTCTATTTTAATTGACCCCCCTCTGATCCGCCTCCCCCAATTCGGAATTTCTCTCTCATCCGGGGGAGGGGGGTCAATTAAAATACAAAGCTGTATTTTAATTGACTCCCCTCTGACCCCCCTCCCCCAATTCCGAATTCCCCCCCCCCATTCGGGGGAGGGGATCAATTAAAATACAAAAATGTATTTTAATTGACTCCCCCCTCTGACCCCCTCCCCCAATTCGAAATTTCCCCCCATTCTGGGTAGGGGGTTTTTGAAATACAAAACTATATTTTAATTGATCCCCTCTGACCCCCCCTCCCCCAATTCCGAATTTCCCCCCATTAGGGGGAGGGGGGTCAATTAAAATACAAAACTGTATATTAATTGACCCCCCCTCAGACCCCCCTCCCCTAATTCGGAATTCCCCCCCCATCCGGGGGAGGAGTTCAATTTAAATACAAAACTGTATTTTAATTGACCCCCCTCCCCCAATTCGGAAGGACGGGCCTGCATCTAACTGCATTTTAATTGAACTTTTACGTTTTCTTCGGCGCTTCTATAAATGTAATTTTAGAAGAATCAGCTTTCCTTTTTGCAACTCTGGTTAAACCGGAAGTGAGGAAAATGCAATCCTTTAAATAAATGACTGTCTCTCGAATATATAAAGCTATCTTCTAAATCAGATGTAAACGTAATGTTTCACGTAAATGTAGTTTCGAAGACTGCATGTGTTATGACTTTTAAACAATCTTTAAATTGTTTCATGTGCTTTATAAATGTTTTAAACTGTGAACACATAACAACACTATGTATTTTGATGTTTGTTTTTTTTTCATCAAGACTGAAACAGTTTTACTCCTAGAAATCAAGTCTTTACACGCATGTTATTACTATACCTTTCCCTTTAAAAAGTCTCACCGAACCCTAGGAGAGCAGCGCCAAATGACTGATGTGGCAGAAAATGTAAGTTCTGCTTGTACGCTCTTTTTTGCCCGTCTGGTTAGCCGCTTAAGATCGCAGGTAGCCATGCACTGAAAAGCAAAGCGATATCTAGATTGTTAACATAGAAAAACGCTCAAACCAACCCTAGGAGATCAGCGCCACAAGCGGCGACAACGGTAACTTCGCCTTGTACGAAATTTCCTTTGATCTCCGCCGCGTCTGGCTAGCCGTTTTAAGATCGCAGGTAGCCATGGTCTGGCCGTAGCCTACGAAGATTGACGCTGGCAACCCTGGAAAAAGAACGAAACAAAAATAAGTATGAACCCGTAACCATAGTAACAGCATGAAAAGTTGATTTCCGTTGATAAAATAATTCATTTTATCTCTCTTTTCGAACAAATTTTATTATAGAGCTCAACCATTTTAGAATCGTTTGGCTTGCTTTACTGAAGGTAAGCCTTGAATTTCGGGATTCTAAAAACAATTGTTACAGCTCTCCTGATGATCGTAGAAACTTCGAAAAAACTTCATTTTGTGCAGAAAATTTCAAGCTTTCGAATGACATAAGACTTGAAAATGTGTGTGCAATATTTCTTCCCTATTTTATCGAATTTCCGCTAAGAATTCGAATAGAAAAAGAACGAAATGGAATTTTCGAAAAATCGCTTCGAGGTGCAAAACTACATGCTACAAACTAATTTTGTGCCAAGTGGCATGAAAATCGACCGAACGGTTTTGGCGCTACGCGCGTAACAGACAGACAGACAGACAGACCCACCTTCAGCTTTATTATTAGTAGAGATAACTTACTTACCATAATTTCTTATTGTACAAATAAGCAATTGTTGTAACTCTTATTCTTAAATGGAATTTTTTTTTAGAAAACTACAGAAAATTATAAAAATTATTTAAATTTGGTGTAAAAAATATTGCATGAAATGGCATTGGTTTTGGAACAAAGGAAAATTCTCGAAACGAACAGGTACACATCTTCGAGGACCGGTTACATTTTTTGTGCCGACTAATGCCGATCCAGCAGTTGAGAATATGTTTTCATGCAACTACACACATTTGAAAAATGCAAATTTTTCCTTTTGTCAATCCCGCTAGCCCAGGAAAATGCACCACAGTCGTATTTTCTAAAATCAGTTCAACGGGTTATATAATAAGGTATTTAAATTTCAATTACAGGTTTTAATTTCACAGAAATTCAGGGGTTTTAATTAATTTCTCCCGAACTAGTTGATATTTCGAAAAATCCTTTTTTAGTGGAAACTTTCGTAATCATGTGGACATGCCTACCAAATTTTAAGTCTGAGGTTTCAGCGGTATTGGCTGTGCTTTGATATATATATATATATTATCTCAGGAAATTGATTTATATATATAAATTTCAAAAAGACCATAGAAATGAATTTTATTATGTAATCCAGAGAAGCCTTACATTCAAAATTGTCATTATTACGATTACTGTGATCATGATTTCTGCAGGTTCCCGTTATCAAACCCGGACCACGAGACGCTGGGACCCATTGGAAGTGAAACACTTTCAAACAAAAAAAGAATTTTTGAAATCGGTTCAAGCGTCTTCGAGCAATCTAATAACACAAAAAAAAAAAAAAAATTCTCCGACGAATTGTATAACCTCCTCTTTTGTTGAAGTCGGTTAAAAAGATAATAAGGTTTAAAATTATTTTTTAGTTTCAATTTCCCAGATTTCAATTTTCCCACCTTTCCAACAGGTGGCTCTGGCTTGTTATAAACTGAAAAATAAGCAATCAACTTACGCAATACTTTGGGGCTTGTGCAACCCAGCCATCCTCAGTAACGAGCAACTCTGGATTCACATGCAAATGAATTACAACGATGAACAAAAGTAAGAGCTGTTGGCACTTAATTTTCACAACAATCGTTTTTATTCTCCAGTTATCATTTTCCCCTTCTCGCTGTGAGATAAAAAGAAATTAGGAGTATTCTTCATTTTTTTGCTGTAAAAAGCAGGGGCGGATACAAGGGAGGGGCGACCACGGACCACCCCTCTCTTGAGGGATTCTTCTCCATCAGTTTTCCGACTTTGAAGTTCCAAGAAGGTAATTTTTTGATGATCTTCGATGACACTGTGAGAAGTGGTTGGGATTCGGGGCTCTGATCTAGATTTTTTTCGAAATTGAAGACCGAACCATTTGTAATAAACATGTGTTAATCAGGATATGTGGTAAAAAATGGGGGGGGGGGGAGCAAGTAGAAAAAAGAACAATCGCCCTTCCCTTGGAACATTTCTGGATCCGACCTTGGTAAAAAGAGTAAGTTACGCTTTTTCACGAGTTAAAATGGTTATGAAATAGCTTTCCTGAACTCATTAATTTAACTATGTTATAGCAAATTAAAATATAATTTAAGCATATCAGTCGCATTTAATTAGGATTTCTCAAAATTACTTGAATACTTTCTTTCATGATTAAACTTTGAGCTGTTTTTTGAAGTAAAAAAAAAAATATGGAGAAAGTTAAAAGCATTATTTCTACTATATACAAAGGCCTGAAATTATTTTGTTAATTTTTCAAGCTGTTACAAAGTTGACAATTCGTTTCTTTGGTATCTGTTAAAAAAGAAATCCTCAACTTGGGTATTTTGACAGAGGTTTCACAAGTGAAAAGTGCTATTTGCACTTTTATTGCATTAAATACTTAGAAAAAATGGAGGGTGGTAAGTAAAAAATAATAAAATTCGGTATTTTCGGCCAAAGAAACATCTTTTCATTTAAAGAACATATTCCGTGTAGCATAGTGTAGTTGTACGCTGCATTTTAAAGAGTATTAAATTATATCACTAATAATACCATCGTTCGAAATCTATTAATAAGTCATGGGAAATAGTCTGAAAGTTTTTTTAATCCTTGTTGTCGATTAAAAGTCGACATTCTGGGCTTCTCGTCTTTAACATACATCCCCCACTTTTTGAAAAAGTTTCACTCCTGCATTGAGAGTTTTTAGTACAGTAGTTAGTACCTTTAACAGTAGTTTTTAGGGGCTTTATAGCATACAACTAAGCACAATTAGTTTGAAAGAGTCCTCTTAAAATACATCTATGAGAGTGGGTTTAACCCATTAATGCATGACATTTTTTTTTCTCCAAAGATAGTTTGTATACTGGTTACAAAGTGTTTAATGGACAGGAAAAATGAAAAAAAAAATATTATGTAAAAAATATTTTTTTTTATTAAGGAAAGAAATCGTGCCTTAAGAGTTACGATAGACCCCAGAGGGTACAACATACTTTTTTTACTAACATTTTTTCTGCCTACGATATATTTAAAAAGCCATTTCATAAGAAGAAATAAAATCAGCAATTAACAAACTGGGAAGCTGTGAATAACTTTGAAAACTTAGCTTTTTTTCTTGAGATTGTGAACGATGTGATTTTTGATAAAGATCATATTAAAACTGCTACAGAACACACTTTACAGTGTTTATGTGCTGCAATCTGTTAATAACGAATTGAAACAATACCAAGGTACTCATTGAGCACTATTATTTGGTTGAAATGTTCAGTTTGGGGAAATTCGGACCCTTTTTTGGACCGCCTCTAAAAGGAACGCTAGGCATTAATGGGTTAAATAGTTTATAGAGTAAAAAATTGCTAGCAAATGATGCATGCATATTTTTTCTGTTTAGTATACTTATAGGTCTGCTAAGAAATTATTTGAATGAAGCACCTCAACAACCTAAAAGACGAGAGATTCCCTTTTTCCAAGGTTTCATCATGAGCATATGGCAAGATTTATTAGATAATGCTCAACAAATCGAGAATGAAAGCTCAAATCAGGCATCTGTATGGAGCAAATTACCCAGTGAGTACTTATCTCTTTTAAAAATTGGTAAACTATTGAATTTTACAAAGGACATTCTAATACAGTGTAAGATACAAATTTGCAATATTATTTTTGCAATGCTATGCTTTTTAAATGCAGGTGTCGAGTAAATGAAACCATTGACATTTCTAGTCAGAATTATTATTTTTTTGTTTTCATGTAATGGCCCACAGGTAACAATTACTGATACACAGAAGTCAAAGGCTATAATAGATTTGATCAAATACCGAGTCAGAGCAGGAACATTTTACATGAAATTTTTTAAGTTAAGATTTTAATCAGTATGAAAAAAAAAATCATAATGCCAGCTATTAAGAAAGAACACTACGGACCTAAGAATTTTAAATTAGTGGTACAGTCGACGCTCGATATAACGACCGTCTCCGTCCTACAGAAAACGGTCTTTATAACGAGTGGTCGCTATAAGAGGTAGAACATAGAGTATATTGGGATACAGTTGGGGTTTTTCTCATCGGTCGTTATATTGGGATGGTCTTTGTAACCTGTGGTCGTTATAACGAGCGTCGACTGTATAAAAATAAAAAGGACAAGAAATATAATGTAACTAAGCTGTTTGATAAAGTATATAATTTTTGACTGGACAATACACCAATTTTAGGCAAATATGAATATGACACTACAAGTTACGAATCCATTAACTACAAGCAAGCTCGAAGGGTACTTTATCAGCTAAGCTCTAACACTACAGGTGTTGTCGTAGCTTGGCAGTCAATGTGTTAATATTGTGTTACCATGTTAATCTATGTGTGCATCTATTGTTTATTAGGATGGGCCGAAAATGACTTTCGATTTCGATGATGGGGGATGCGGAAAAGGTGCCATTGGGGGAGCAAAATGCACATACAAAATTTGAAATTTCTTTTTCTGCCGCAATTGCATTTAAGTTTTAAAAAAATGCATTTTTTTGAAATTTTTGGAAATTTTCAGCATTGAGCATCTAAAAATGCGTCATATGTGACAAACAATGTAGTTATTTCAGATAAGTACGGCGAAAACAGCATTGTAATGTTTTGACGAAATTGAATTTAAAACCGTAGAAAAAACCAAATCTTCTAAGTACTTGTGGAAAAGGAAGGAATTATACCACAGACCTCAATTTTTTTGTCGAATTTTTGGTGCCTCCAATGGCACCTTTTCCACCCTACCCGTTATCGTAAATAGAATTTTTTTAAAAAAATAATTTACTAAAAATCTCGAAAAAACTGCATTTTCCCCCCCAAACTTCCAACATATTTGCGGCAGATCAAAAAATTTCAATTTGCTCCCTCAATGGCTCCTTTTCCGCATTCCCCATCATCGAAATTTAAAAAAAAAGCCATTTTCACCCCAACCTATTGTACAACCCATATGTATAAATGCATGTATGAAAACAGGGGAGGGGGGGGGAGAGAAAGAGAAAAGAAAATTTGTCAAGACATTTGATTTAAAAATTTACATCACATCTTACTCAAAAAGCATGGTTTAAATAATAAAGGCAATTTTTGCTATCCATATGTTGAGTAAAGAAAACAGCTGCTTATAATTGTTTGTTTTTTTCAAAAGAAAATGTGTTACATGTATTTCCGTATCAAAAAAAAAAAAAAAAACCATTACATGGATCGCATATACAGTCAACTCCTGATAACTCGAAGTCCTAAGACTGACAAAAACCTTCGAGCTATTGGTATTTCGAGCAATGGGAAGTTCACACAGCTTTCTCAAGAGTCATCCTACATTTAGAAAAAAGTGATTAAACACACAAAGAAGAAAAAAAGAAACACTGAACAAGTATTTTAAATCCATCAAAATTTATTTTATTGATGTCCAACAGTAAAATGACAATGGTAATTGAAAAACTTCATCAAATATATTTTTTCCCCATCATAGGTTATTTCAACATTAAGAAGCAAAATGATCAAGTACAAAAACATGGAAAGCAAGAAACCCTTTTCCACCAAGTTTTGTATTCTATTTCGAAACTTGTCTCACAGCCCAATTCGTCAGCGAAAAGAAATGAAAGTGAAACCAGCCCTCATGAAGCAATTAAAATTGCCTACCAGAGTGACTTGAAAAATGCGTTAAAAGTTATTGAAGAATGTCGCAAAAATATTTTTACAAGAACCAGCATGTCTGTTTGCAATGAAGAAGTGAGAGATTTCTTGCTTTCTAAACCATATGATGTGAAGCTACATAAATTACTATCATGTATGAAGAAATCAAAATGTCAGTAAGTTACACTCAGTACATCCAGAAAACAAATGGTCTAAGAGATTCAAACATTTAAAACACAATACAAAGCAACTAAGGTAAGTCAAACACAAAAGAGAGAGAGCATTTAATTAAAACCTTTGATGATGCTCATATGAAAAAAAAAAAGCAAAAATTTTCTTTTGAAATATATATACAGTAATACTGTCATTTGATAAAGTAATTAGATGATATTTTCTTTTATATTACTCTTTAAGATGGATTATTTTCAATGAGGACACAAGTCCGCACGGCACTTGGGCTGTCTTAAGTTTCACTGTATATATATTTTAAAATCAAGATAAATATTGATGACTCAATATGTATGTGCATGAAATTTTGCTTTATTTCTTCTTTCCTTTGCCCTTGGCTTTTGGTTTGGCGGCTGGCTTTTTCTTGGTGGCTGCACCGGAGCCACCAGCTTTGGTTCTTATTTCATTCTCAATATCTGTTTTTATACTTGTCTCCAGAGCCTGAAAGGATACAAAATTTCACATGTATCAGTAAAACTGAGAAAAATATTTCAATTAATAAATTAGCAATGCTATTTCTGGAAATATTTGCTACACTACTTTGACATTCTGTAAATGCTAATGTTCTTAATAAACTTTAATCTTTTTACCTTATATTTTGAAAAACAATATAAGAATAATATTTTCTCCTCCCCCCCCCCTATTCTGAGGAACTAGCAATGACAAATTCTACTTCAGCAAACACAAAATGGTGTTATATATATTCTATTTTCTTAAAATAATAACAATAACAATTTTTTTTTAAATGACGAAGTTTCCCCCTGTATTCACTATTTTTTGTCATACTTACTAATCACATCATTTACACACACGAATACATATATGTAGATTCATAAATGCAAATTCTAAATTTACACACAGATCTTATGCCTTGAACATAAAGTCATTTCAAAAGTTAAGCAGCACTTTGCAAACTGGTGTCACCAGTTCGGGTAAAAAATGCAGAAGATCAAAAACTACACTGCCAGAAATGCTTTGAAAGTATAAATTAAACACAAGTAATTAAAAAATATTTTTGAGAAGGCAACAATACTTTTAGGCACCACTTTTTTCAAGCGTTTTAGTACTTTGGAAGAAATTGTGAATTATTTAGGTTTTTAATGCTTAGTGCAGAATACAAAGTTTTTCTCTGGATTAACCCATTTATGCCCAGTAGCTTAAAAACGGGACGCTTATTAGTTATTGCATAAAAAAAGCTGTAATGGGTATATACTTTTACTAAAGCTGTTTCTCACAAGTTAAGTAGTCCTTCTTCTTGAGAAAACCAGTTAAAGCCACTATTTGGACATCAGAGTTTATTTATTGACAGCTATATTCAGACAAATCAGTCAAGCAACGATCCAGCATGGGTAGCCACAGAATGTAATTTATTTTTGCGAACTTATTTTTAATAAAATTAAACTATTTTAAAATGATTTGCTTAAAATTGATCACAGATGCCTTCTGTAATGTTACTTTGCAAAAGTAAAGTCGAGTAAGGTCGTATTTTGCTCACATATTTGCAAAATATCCCATACACAGGATGGTAAATAACTTAATAAATATGGCAACGGCGAACTATTTCAAGCCTAAAATGTATGTAAACCATTCCAAGTAAGAGTTAAGCAGATAAAAATTAAAAAAAAATTGTTAAAAAACCTTGGGCATAAATGGGTTAAAAAAAAGAATATCACAAATATCAGGACTAACTAAACCTGCTGTTCTTTGATGTACAGAGATCAATCCAGATACAAACTAGAGTAGCCACTTTTTTTTTAAAAGCTAGTATCAGCACTTAGTGTGCTGATATGATTTGCGATCCGGTTAACTATAATAGAATATTGTGACAATTATTGTGAAGAAGCAACACACAATTCGCTGCTTGAAATGAACAACGGCATACCTGCAAAATCGATTTTTTTTTTATTATATCAAAAAATTCATTTTACTCTTTCTTGTGATATTATCGGCATATCTCTAGTTTCAAAATATCACGCAGCAATCATTAGTGTCGTTGTGCATAGTTATTATTTTGGTGCGCTTTTGCTAGTAAAAAACGACACTGCCGCCATTGCGTCAGTTCTGAATAAGTGCTTGGAGGAGGAACATCTAATGTCTCTGTAAGTTGATTCGGCATAAGTACCCTTAATACCATTTTACTTCAAAATACCGTTTTGCTGCAAAAACTTTAAAACGCTCTCCTGAAAAATGGCGTTTTGCAGATATGCCGTTGTTCATTTCAAGCAGCGAATTGTTTTAATTTTTTTTTTGAAATTTTAAGGCTTTGTCTGCCACCTGCATGGAATCATTTTGCTTCAGTTGGCCCTCTTAACTCCTTCCTCAAACTAACTCCACAAGAGATTCTGCAAAATAAGATGGTTTTCAAAAGGAGTTCTGATGTCAGTCTGAAACAGAATGCTACTGGAATTTTCTGAAATTCCCTTAAAAAATAGTACTTTTTTTAAACGTATCAGAAATATTATGGAAATACCACAAAACTTGATTAAATTGAAACAAAACCAGCGATTGAGCACTTTAAGTAATAACATGAAATAAACTCGTTCAAAATGATTACAGAATTTTCAGTACTTATCCGTTAGCTGGGAGCAAGCTAAAAATCAAAAATGGCAGATGTTGCCAAGTGAAGCGAATCCTTTGTTTTGAATGAATTTAGAGAATTTGGTGTCATACAAACATTTTCCTTCTGGCTGTAAGAAATAAGCGGAATTCTACAATATTTGGCGATTTTTTCACTTGCGCCCAGCAAACGTAAAAGAACCGAATTTTTTTTACAGTTTTTAAGTTTTAGCAAAAATAAGATTGAATTTTATTTATGTGCCATTCTACAAAGATAATACATTCAAAAAAATCTGGTATGGACCCCACACTACTTTCTTTTACGTGTAAATTTCTTAGTAGTTGCCTTAAGTGTTAAAAAAAGTGCTTGGAGTGAGCAAAGTAACAATTCAAATATTTACTCCCCTAATCTGCCACGAAACAATGCAAAAAATATTTTACAATGGTTAATTTTTTTAAATATTGCTGATTTTAATATCATTCAGTGAATTTTTTCGCAAAATATCGCCAATAGCGCCAAGTTGAACCCAAATTCAAAAAATAATTTTTTCGCCAAATTTGTCGCAAAGTTGGCATCAAACACTAGGCGACATATCGCCAAGTGGTTGCGCCAATTCATATCACTTGAGTCCGCATTGAAATTAACACTGATTTACCCCAAAAAGGGGTAAAACACCCCCTTGGGAACATTCAAATGCAACCACAAGGGGAGGTGCACAGCTAGACCATCCTCAGAGCCTACATACCAAACTAGAAGCTTCTACGGCATATAGTTTTTTGAGTTATACGACACACATACAGACGTCACGAGAAAACTCGTCGTAATTAACTCGGAGTTGGTTGAAAAGGATTTTCAACCACCCCCTAAGGGGGATTAAGAATTACTAGTATTTCCCTAGAGTAGATTGGTGTAATTTAATTTCAGATCATGAAATAGCACTAGAATCAAGAGAAGAAAACTACCCCAAAGCTGTAAAAAAAATGCTTACCTACATATTTTTCCTTCATTTGTTAAATTGTTCTTAATTGAACCGTTTATTTCAAAAACCAGTCAACAGACAAATTTGTTGTTTTGAGAAAAACGAAAAAAACTGTTTAACAACTTACTGCTTTGAATTTAGGTGTTGATATTTTTTTAGGCTTAAAGTAGACCTCATTTGGATACTTTACCGACAAAAAAATATTTTCTTACGTCTTATCTTCAGTGCAAAAAAAAATATTAAAACTTTTGTAGTTGACTGCTTTTTGCAATAAACTCATCGTTCACGCGTATTTTCAGAGCTTTGCTCTCAATTTTTGTAATATCTTGAAGTAAAAATGAGAATGTTAGGGAAAAACATTATATTTTTATTTATCACCTACTAATTACATTATTATATAAGGTATTTTTCGTCATATTTTGGTTCCTGGAGAGATAGCTATTCGTTATCGTAAACCATTTCGACTATGTTTTCACTATTAGTAGTTGGCCAATTCAAAATGCTGGTGTAGAAATTTTCATATCTAATTAGATATTGGTTGAGATTGTTTAGATCTCGAATTTTCTTTACATTAATAGGAACCTACAACGATAACGACAAAATAAAAAAGTTAAACTAAAATATGAAACGAGAGTTGATAAGGTTGAGCATAAGATGTAAGTTTATATCAAGGAAACAGAAATTCTCACCTTTCCTGAAGGATATGCCCTTTCAGTAGGCAATTCTGGGAGATTTTGTGTTTTTAGAAGTGAAAATGTAGACTCAACGAATCCATCAATATGTGGCTTTACCACCACTCTCCCATGACTTCTGTTATTGTAAATGAACTGCTTATAAGTTGATATTTTGAAAATATCTTTTTCATCTTTAGGAATACCTCTTCCTGAGGTTTCATCTGAGTGGGTTATTTTTTTTATAATACCGTGGCCACCACGTTTTGAAATTAAAAATATCTTTTGGTGTAACTATATGGATGGTAAAACGACTTGTTTTACTAGCCTTTAAAATAAGTTCACTATACTCATCTGGAGTATAAATTCTATCAACCCTTCTTATGACTCTTTTTATAGATCCAAAGTCTCTGTCACATGGGGAGAATGAATGTCGACAAACAGGAAAGTTGTGAATGATTTCATCAAAACGTCCTTTGTTACAAAGATTCATTAGAAATCTTATAACCGTATGGTTTTTATTTTGGCCTGATGGTCCGTCACTAAAAAGGATGAGCTTTTTTACAGTTACAGGTATGTCGGTTTGTATGTAGTGTAGTAAAAAACTTCATACCTCATTTGGGCTTTTATTACCTTCTCCTTCATGATAAAGGAAAATTTTTGATTTACTACTTTTTAAATCACGAATACTGAAAACATTTACCCATAGTTGTCTCATATAAAAAATTTCCTGGACAGTAATATTCGGGAGAGGCAAGTTTTGCATGTAATCAAAGCATAGGGCTGCAGTTTCATTATCCGAATTCTTGGATGCTTCTTTCAAATTAGCATAAAATTTTGTAGCCCTCCTTTTATGTACCATTAGCTCTGCAGCTGCCTCATGTTTAGGAACAGCCAAGAGCAAGCCAGACCAGTAACACCAAAGGTGCGCCGCAAAAAAATCTATTTTAGTGCAAAAACCAGATAACAGACGCCGTTGACTGGTTTTTGCACTAAAGCCAAAATTTTGCTAGTTGTCTTCATACTATAAAAGTACCGTTTCTTTTCTTTGTCTGTACTAAAATGTGTATTTACCCCTAAAGAATCACATGGCACTAATAACTCAATTTTGAAAAAAATGTCTGTTGACTGGTTTTTGAAATAAACGGTTCAATTGTATTACTTCAATTTGTACACATGATTATGTTTATATGTTTAGGACAATTATTGTTACTCTTATTTAAAAAAATAACAATAAATAAAATAGAAAAAAATCATTTATTACTTGCAAATTTTCAATTAAGAACTATAACTTCTATGCAACTAGGTTCAAACCAGGTGTATCAATAAGACACTTCAATGTTCACATTCAATAACTTTTTAACATAAAATGTTACTTTGATAGATTGCATTCTGTTTTTGATAATTGCTCACAAAATACAATTTTACTAAAAAAAGTTTTGGACAGGACATAAAAACTAGATTTTATTGTGGTTTTTATTGTATAGAGTCCAAAACCTTGCCAACCCAATATGAAAATAATTAATAAGGATTAGGATATAACTCTTATCTTCTTTACAGTCAAAGTAAATATTTACTTTTTGTAACTTCTTTCTTTCATTGGCAGTCTTTTTAGGAGTCTTCTTTGTGACTCTGCTCCCTAAATGGAAAGAAAAAATCATGAATTTTTTATAATTGAAATATTAAATTAATAAAAGTTCAATGGACTTCTGACGCATGGCATAAAATATCTTTTCTTGTGTTTGACATTCTGGCACTAGGGAATAATTATTTTAAATACTTGCCTGTTTTTCTTTTTAAAAAGGAAGTAATAAGTTTCTTCTCTTTAGAGTTAGTACAGTGCCTGACACTAACAAAATCACTGGATTATAAAATCAAATCAGGAAGAACAGAATCATCACTATATCAAAACATGTTAAAACCATCCTTTAATAAAATCAATAGCGCCGCTTTATAAATCAAATTTTTGGAGAGCAAGTGTTTAAAAAAAGGGGGGGGGGGTGAGAAAACACTTTTATATGTCTGAATAAAACCAGAACTTTCTTTCTATTTAAGATTACAGACATCGACAGCTCATATCATTCAGTTTGAGTAAAAATCGTATGCTAGAAAACCATGCCTATAAGCGCCAAGATTTAAGAATGATCTTTACTTTCAAATTCAGTTTTTCAAACAAGAATAAGTCAATAATATTTTAAAACTCTAGTGTAATTTTAAAAATTACTTTTTACAGATAAGTTAAATTCGAACTATGTTTTAACTAACTTAATATAAAATATAGATAATAGTAATTTATTTTTTATTTTGTTTTAACCTTTTCTTTTTGTAATTTTATATATGCGGTTTATAAAATCAGCAGCTTAATGAAGGGGCATTTCACGGTATTTGTGACATGGGGTGTCCGTAACAAAACTTTTTAAAAGTTTAAAATTTTTACATATATTGAAAAAGTACATTCTAAAGTATATGAATATCATATTGTTTTCATAGTTCACTTTATATTATGTTTGTAATTGCAGACCTGCCAACATTGCAACAAGCAATTCAGGAGCAAATGCCAAACACTTCAGGAGCATTTCAGGAGCAAATCGGAAATTTGCAGTTTAAAAATATTATATACCTATATTATAATAATAACACATTTTTTACATACAAGTACACTGTATATACGCTCAAGTACTTTTTAATAGTAAAAAAATACAAGTCCAAGCTATTCATTTTATTTATAAAATATTTATTTTATTGTAACAACTTTGAATTACTACACTATAAGGATACTGTTTAAAGTGAAAATATAGGAATAAATTTAAAAGTTGCTTTTTCACAAAATCTTACTTGCTGCTTAGAAAACAGAGTTCTAATCATCAGGGAATAGTTTTTTGATTAAGTAAGCAATATTTTTGGTAAAAAGCGCATTGAGATATGTTGTCCAAAGTTTGTAGACAGGTTTGAAGCAATAGATTTTAAAACTGAAAACTTCATATTATGAAAAAATAAAATAACTTCACTATCATGAACATTATAAAAAAACATATATATGAATTAAAAATTCAACCTAAAGCCTTATACATATAACTAATTGCCTATTTTTTTTTTTTTTTCATTTTGAGCAAGATAAGTTGCTTGCTTAGCTCTATTAAGATCAGCTTCCGATAAAACAGTATCATAACAGGATGTTCCAAAATTTTTGCATTTTTCAATTAAAATTGCTTCTAATGTGACCAAATTCATGCTTGAACGAAAATCTGTTAAATTTTTTTTCACAATACTGAAAACTCTCTCACAAGCAGCATTGCTGTGTGGCAGAAGAAGAATCATTTGCATTAAAGAAGGGAGGCATTTGTATTTTATTTCCCCACTAGAATCTTTTAACTCACTAATTCGTGACCAAGCAACATCACAACGTGGTGCAGATAGAATCTCATCATTTAGAGGATCGATTTGATAGGTTGAAAAATCTACTTCAATACCATCTCTTTCTCCTTCAGGTATGTAAAAAAGATCAAGAAAAAATTGCACCGAAGAAAAGTTAACTTCGTGACGAATGGACAAATCAGCAACTTGACTATGCTCATAGATATCATTCCTCAATGGAAATTTTTTAGCCATATATGAGCAAGCTTCAGCATAAAAGCTTCTAACAGAAGAATAAAACTTCTCCAATTCCTCAGCAGGCAAAGTTTCATCTTTAATGTACTGCCTAGCTTTCCCACCAATAACGAGTTCAGTATCCTCTTTCTGATTTTTCTTTTTTGAAAAATTTATTTCAAATACTGAAGTTGATTCCATAATAGTTTTAGGCTTTATAAACCTAGAAAGTATAGCCTTGAATAAGTTAGCCATTTCTCTCTTATATTTATAGATGAGAGGAGCTTCCATCTGCATCATAACATTTGTATCTTGAAATAATGGAATCACAGACTGTAAAAAAAGAAGATAAAGCTTAGTTGAAGGACACCCAAAAGTCTTTTTTAATTTAAAAAAACTAGAAGATGTGCCCTTCTCCTCCTCACAAAAGAAATTTTTTAGTGCTTCCCACTGCTCTAAGAATCTATCGATTACTTTTCCCATTGAAAGCCATCTAGTAGCACCATACTTCAGGATCTTACGATGTTCTAGTTCACATGCTTCTTCGCATACTTTCAGAAGTTGGATTCGCTTGGTACTCTTTTTTAAGTAATAGTACACATCAACTAAAAAATCTTCCACGTTAAAATCAGTCATCTTTTTCGTTCCATGTTGAGCAGCTAAATGAACTAAATGGCATGCACAGCCATGAACAACTATGTTGGGATTCTCTTTTTTGATGAATGATCCAACACCCTTGTGCTCTCCAAGCATAACTGAAGCATTATCTGCAGAAAATGCAACACAATTTGTCCAGGGCACATCATGATTTTGAAGCTCTTCTTTAAGAAGCAGAAAAATATTTTCCCCAGTACCATCTTTCTCCAACTTTGGAAGAGATAGCAATGTAGTTTCAATTCTACCGATAGTCTCTTCAAAGTACGTAACGACGATTGGATATAACTTTTCGTTCGTGACTGAATTACTACCATCGGTAGCAATCGCGAATTTTTTACTTCTTAACGAGCTAAACAAATTTTCTTTCGTTGTTTTCGCGAAAGACTTGATTATTTCCGTGCTTTTCGTCCGCGCACACCGATATTTGTTTGCTATTTTTGAATCCGGAAACATCCGCCTGAACAGCGGACCGGCATGATCCGCTGCAGAGAGCGGCAGATTATGCTCCACAAGAAATTTTGCAAACAACGTTTCTGCTTTGATGGTGCCCATGTCCGTGTTTTCTTTGGACGCAAAGAGTGTTTTGATATTTCTATTTGATGAACTTGCGTCCGCATTTTGACGATGCCGCGCTCCTTCAATGTGTCGCAAACAGTCATTCTTCCCGCCATGAGCAATAGAAAAATCGGAATTGCACACTTGGCAGAATACGTGGTGCAATCCCTTTGAAGATCGCGCCAGATCTGGCCACTGCGTTAAGTATTCTTTCTTCACTATTTGTGAATGACTTCTTTTAGACATCTTAATTACTGCTTGTTGGTCAAAAACATTTATATAAACAACGCAAAGCAGGTAGAAAATAAAACACTACGGACTATAAAGACTCGTATATACTTACTTGCTCGCTCTATATACAACAGCACAGCGCACGAATATCTTCAATGCTTTAAGCTTGAACGTGACGTCACGGAATTAAAATAGAACTTCGTTCGTACAGCGAAAGCGGATTGGTGGCGCATATCACCAGCGCATGCAAATCGTCTCCGTTCGCTCTTGCCATCCCCACCTCCTCCCCTATATCGTAACCTTGAAAAGTCGACGTTTGACCCTTACTGACGGGAGAAAAAATGAGCACTATCTTTTCTCCCTCCCCCCCTCCGTCAGGAAAGTTGAACAGCTGCCGTAACTCGTTCGACTTGGCGCAAAGGGAAGTTACAATTCGCGGAGCAAAGTGAATCATACGCGGAAAATCCGGGGTTGTTACAAATTTTCGGAAAACTCCGGAAGTTCCGGAGCACTTGGCAGGTCTGGTAATTGCACTCGGAACATTGAAAATGCGATTTTCACTGTTACCGACTCTACATTGAATTTTTCTTTAAAACTAAACTTTTATTCCAATTATTGTTACGGACTCTACAGTCATCATTTTCGCAATCCATAATTTTTTATAGAACGCACTTTTAGATTAAAATTGTTAGCTATATTAGAGGTGAGCCTTTACTTTATCTATCTCAAGTACCAGTTCTGGCTTGAAAATCGGTTTAAGCCAGATTTTAAGAAAAATTCAATGTAGAGTCCGTAACAGTGAAAATTGCATTTTCAATGTTCCGAGTGCAATTACAAACATAATATAAAGCGAACTATGAAAACAATATGATATTCATATACTTTAGAATGTACTTTTTCAATATATATAAAAATTTTAAACTTTAAAAAAGTTTTGTTACGGACACTCCCATGTCAAATACTGCGAAATGCCCCTGAAACCAATTATCCGCGGAACAAATGTGATTTTAATAAGCAGCGGGCACTGTACAGATAATGCTTATGGTAAGAATTTAAAAAAAAGTCCCTTTTTAATGAAAATCTCTTTCTTTCTCCCAGAAGTAAAAATAATAATTGTCTTTGAGGAAATGCACACAAAATTCAACCTTCTCCTCTTTTATAGGGTAAAACAGTGATAGAAATCTGTAATAGATTTTTGATTTAATACTTGAAGGGTCAGAGGGAAAAACCACGGTAGTCACATTTGATTCATTTTGAGAAAAACGAAATTTAAACTTTACGAACTCATAAACTTCCCCAGTATACTTATTCTAAAATGACAATAATACATGGACTACAGTGTTTTTTCATGAATATTGCATATACTAAACGAAATCTCCATATATTATTTCTCTAAGCCGAATCCTATACCCGGCCGAAACTCGCTTATTTCTTTATCGAATTGCATGAAAATTTATGATTTTGAAGCTTATCCCGCGGGCTATTGACTAAAATTAGACCCACCCTCTAAAAAGTGTTGGTTCGTTTTTTATTCGAACTTCAATTTTTGGGCACAAAATTGACTCTATCTAGCGAAATAATTGTCGTATCGTCTCCATTTTGATTTCATTCGAAAGATTAAAAAAAATGCGTTCTTTAGAACGTTTCTCCGCTAGCGCCGCGTAACGAGAATCTCGAAAATCCACGTTTAAGCGACTTATAAGCGATTGAAGTTTGAAAAAGTTAAATTTTTTGCTCAACTGTTAAAATCGTTACCATTGTTGTTCAAATCAATTTTAAATGCGACATTTCAAGCCAAGGCTTAGCTCGGTAAACCTTAATTGTAACTTTTATTGTTTCAAAATACTATGGTAGTTTTGCGATAACGTTAGTATTTAGTTTAGTAGTAGCCTTGGGTATTTGATTTTAATATAGGGTATCACTTTTGTAGTAGTTGTAAAAGTGAACGTGTCTTTGATCTCTTTGAAAAGGTGTCAGAACGACGGCAGTTGATGGCGATGTTGTGCAAACGTACAAGATTTTACAATGCCAAGGAACAGGGTACCAACAGGCATACTAACAGGAAGGTGTCTACTACCTAGACAATATTAGACAATTCAACAATGCTTTGGCCTTTGCTTCAGTCAAAGTGGACTCAGTTAACATTCCTGGCAGAGGTCCATATTGTTTTAAACTACATGGTCAAGTGTACCATATGATCGGGAACTTGCAACCTCCGGCAGGGACTACACCAACTTACGCTGGACTTTTCTTTATAGACTTCGACACTGCGCTGCAACTTCGGGCAGATAATGAAGCCAATAAAAATTGTCGTATTAAATTTTAAGTTTAGAGGTTTTTTTTTTTTTGCGGAATTCCGCACGGGTCACCTAGTTACACTTATTTTTCTAACAGGTGGTAGCATCAGTTTAAATTCAACAAAAAGTGGACTACCGTGGTTTTCCCCCCTGACCCTTCACTTAATTTTACTTCCAAGAAAATGCATTGATGAAACTTAAAAAGTAGACCTTTTTGGTAAATGACAGCTTATTCAAAAACTTTCCCACATTTTAAAATATAAATCCACAATGTTTTTTCACAGTTACACATCTCTGATTATGATTATACAAGAATATTATTTCAAACATTAAAATTATTGAACAAAAGAGGCATATGCATTTAAAAAGGAATTTTCAAAATAAAGGAATCAAATTTGTGGAAATAATGATGCATATAATAAATTCAGTGGAATTGGTGAAGGGAGCCATTTAGCCAGTTAAAAAAGTAAATGTATATATTTTTTGAGAGATTTTTTAACTAAACGTTTTATTTTAAAAACAAACAAAAGAATTAAGCATTTAAGTGATTATTCTTTATAAAATTAGCACAAAAATGAAAACCAATAACAAAATTGTATTTGTAAATGACTTATCTGAATAAATAATAAAATTAGTTATCCTAAGCCAGCATATACTGAAATAATATGCATCATTTCAAATAATTGCAGTATTAACAGGATGTAAAAAGATTGAAATCTCAATTAGTAACTTGAAAAATTTGCGTTTTGGTGCTTTATTATTAAAAATTACTTGCATTTAAAAGATTCCTTTAACTAATTTATCCTTCAGGTCACAGTCAGGATGAGTTGGGATAATAAAACTTCAGTGTAATCCAAAATTTTAGGCGTTAATACAAAATGTTTGGTCGCAAAATAAGAGTAATGACCGCTTTTTTCTAACATTGACAAAGAACCGTCTTTTCAGGAAACTTTACCAGTCTAGTAGACTGTTTGCCATTATGCTTTTGAGAAGGCAATTTGTAATTCTGAACTTCAATAAAAAATGATTGATTTAAATTAATGTTTATTTGTTAATCATTTAATTTTCATGAGTATATAGCCCGCCAGGGTCCTCGCGGCGCGGTATGTCTGTGCGTCACTTTAGCAAGCCCAGGACGGCGGGTTCGATTCTCACCCTCGCTCTAGTTGTAACTTCCTTCTCAATGAGCCTAAACTCTGTCCTGTACTATGCTTCTGTCTTGTACTATCCGTCATACTGAACATGAGTTCATTAACGGGTCCTGTGTGACCAAGTACACGAGCTCGAAATATGTGTTGTTAATAAATAAATAAAAATATAGCTAGCCAAGGAGTTCATCTTGCAAATAAACACTTTTGAGAAAATAAAACCAAGGTAATTTGGACAGTATTCATTTGCACGTAAC